>CM053028.1:439971521-440221521 GCA_028564925.1 Lithobates sylvaticus
AGGCGATATCCTCATACCTCCTTACATCCACTTGATAAAACTTGATGAATGTATGCACTGAAGACCAAGTTGCGGTCTTACAGATCTGAGTCATGGAGGCCTGGTGACGCACTGCCCAAGAAGCACTAACCGCCCAGGTAGAGTGCGCCTTAACTTGAAAAGGGGGAATCTTACCCCTTAAATTATACGTTTGAAATATAAAACTTGCCAAATCCACTTAGCGTCAGTGGATTACGACACGGCCTTTCCTTTCCTAGGACCCTCTGGCAGAATAAATAAGACATCAGTCTTGCGAATCTGAGCAGTTGTCTTTAAATAGATTTCCACTGCTCTCACCACATAAAGACAGACAATGTAGTGACTTTTTTTCCCTGGAACATGGTTTTAGAAAAAACAATGGCAGGACAATATCTTGGTTCAGGTGAAAACTTTTGACAAAAAGTCTGGACCAGGGCATAACACCACTCTGTCCTCATGAATAATCAAATATGGCTCTTTACAAGAAAGAGCAGCCAATTCCGAAACCCTCCTCGCTGAGGATATAGCAACCAAAAATACCAACTTGCTTGTCAGAAGGAATAAGCAAATATGTTTTTGTAACACAGACAAAACTAAGTTCAAGTCCCAAGGGTTCAAAGGAGGTTTGACTGGCGGATTAAGCCGCATCACCCCTTACATAAAACCCCGGACTAAGAATGTTTAGCAAGCGGTCTTTGAAATAAGACCGATAAAGCTGGGACTTGGCCTTCAATAGTATAAGGCCATGGTGCTTCGGCTGACATTTTTTAAACCACAAGATTCTATGCATAGGTACTAGCATAAAAGCATAAGGCGGGACGCCCGGTGAATTGAATCTTTAATGGCATCTATGGCAAAGCATAATGCTTTTGGTAGTTCGGCCAATTGCCGGGCTTGTTGTGCAGGGACCTCTTTAAGGGCCTGTCTAACTTGGTCCTTTAGGGATTGACAGACGCCAATTGCAGTGATTGCAGCCTGAGTAACGGCACCTGCCAAGGAAAAAAGCAGATTTTAACAGAAATTCAAATTTTTTGGTGAATTTCTCCTACATGGGATAGAGAACTAAAAATCTCTTTGGAGGGAGAAAATACTTATCCGGGTGATCCCATTCCGCATAAATAAGCTGTTCAAGTAATGCATGCACAGGAAATGCATGCAAAGGCTGTGAAGGTTTTTTTAAGAACCCAAGGAAGAAACCAAACTTTCAGGAGACTCCGTTAGGGGTAGCATGAAAGTAGAACGAACCATCTCTGTAAGAGAGTGTATCAGCAACTTATCAGATTGTGAGGCTGAAAAAGGTTGAGCTACCATTGTTTCCTCCATAGAGGAATCATCGGTTTGTCTTTCCTCCTGATCGACTGAGGGCAATACCTCATCCTGTGCCCACTGTTCCCCTTGCTAAGGGTCTGAAGTGGGGGAGGGGGGATCTAGCACGCTTCCTATACGTTTGAATGGAGGATGCGATTAAAGCCGCTGATGTTCCTTCCAGGCCCTGCAGGGTGGAGCAAGAGACCTCTTCAGTCACGTATACAGGGGCTGAACTGTGAGAAGCAGCTGCACCATCAATTTATTCCAATGGCTCACCCTGGCTTGCCATAATTGGTATTTCAGGCGAGGATGACAGTGTGGAAATGCGACTGGAGATCCTAGCACCTGGGGGGTGAAACCTTTGGTACCTTTTTGGTCTTTGTCGTGTCTTTTTTGGTACGCATAGTCCTAAGAACAAAAGCAGAGGCACTATTAAATTGTACTACTTGCTGAAAAGTCATGACAGTAAATGCCGCCATTAAGCTCTGCCTAGTGCTGGAAAAAAAAGTCTTCCTGTATCAGGAATGCAGCTTGCCACCCTTCCGTGCCCCACAGCTCCTGTGTCCCTCCTTGGTCCTCCTCGTCAGCTGAGGAGAGACTGCTCCAGCTGTATTTTTATTTCCTGTTTGCCTGCCATGCTCGGCACTGTGCCTAGGCCCTGCCCTCTCCGTAAACCCACTCCCCTCTTTAGTTTTAGAAAAAGTTCCAGCGTGGGCGGCTTTCGGGTCTACAGACCAAACAAGGGGCGGGGAGGGAGGCAGAGCCCCTGACACCAGCCAGCATAGGAACAATATATGGAACACAATTTGGGACCTCTGCACCCCCCGCGGGGGGGGGGTTGAAGAAAAAAGCATTTTGGCAGATCTCTTTATCTGAGAGGAATCGCCCTGCGTAAGCTGCTGCGGCTACACACAGACTGACACTGAGCTTACAGTGAAGACAACAGATTAGGGTATGTGCATAGACTCAATCTAGTGGAGATTTAAGGCATAACATGTTTTCCCTTAAAGAAGAAAGCATAGGTGGACTTTAGTTCCCAAGTTACTTCCCTTACCTTATCCCCGCCGCAGGATTTGCTGAATTAACAGACAAACAAACCTTAACCCATCATGGCGGGCTGCAATTAGCAAACCTTCAAGGACCGGGTCCCTTTATATCAGGGTTCAACTCCCTTGGACCTTTAAAAAGCACCCCACCAGGAAATCTTTAGGTAATGTAGCATGACCAAAGCCCTGGGTCCCAGGGTCCAGCCCTACAAAGAGGAGTTACAGGCAAAACCCCGTGCTTCGGATACGAGGCCCAGGTACCATCCACTTTGGCCTCCTTTTGATGGATTTGGTGTATGAAGGCCATTTAAATCCAGCATGGATTCCTCCTGAAGCTCCTTAGAGCACATCTTCACTCGTGACCAACACCTTAGACACTGGCGAAAAAACTGGAGGTACTCCTGATAGAAGGAGGGGTTATATAGGGAGTGAGCTTCCTGGATTGGGTATACCAGTGTCCATCACCTGAAGGTGCCTATATACCCATTAAGATATTATTTAAGGGTCTGTGTCCCATGATGTACAATAAATAAATTTTTTTTTTCCCAGAAGCCTGTAAAGCATTGTACCCTCAATCAACAGATCACGGGAGCAATCTCAGGATCCTTCAGATGGTCAGTGTAGCTGTTCCAATACTGGCAGGCAGGCAGTAACTAAATGACAGGAAGAATCAATGAGCTACCTAGAGCGCTCATCAGCTATAAGCCAACTGACGGTAGTTGTAGTTCTTCCATTTACAGAACTCTTTGAATGACCATGAACTTATTTACCCCTTACGATGCCAAGTCTGTACATCGTGGGGGGGTTTACACACATTTTCAGTGGCTGCATCCAACAGTATTGTGCGTAAATCTGACAAGCAGACTCCTGCCTGTCAGGTGCAAGCATTCCGGTGGCTGTGCTGCCGTCTGATTGCTTCCACAAACCCCCTGTAACAGCCGGCCGGCCCACCCCCAATAAAAGAAGTGAAATAAAAAATGTTTTAATTAAATATGAAGCTGCTGCTATGGTATTAGGCCAATTGGCCACCTTAAACGCAATAGCAAAAGTGAACCAATCGCTACTTCTATACCAAAACTCAAAGTATAAAACAAATCACTCAATATGCAGATGCTGCTTTACCACATACATGCTGCACAACTCCGATTAGGATTATGAATGCACACCGATTTTCAAGGTCACACACTTCTTCAGGCAGCTTCTTCTTTGTTTTGAACCATATGCCATGACTACATTGCATCGCATACATTGTATCGCTAAGGATCTGGTAATCGGATGAGTAAGGTGCATATCCATTCAAATCACACTTGGACATTTTTTTTAGATAATTATATATTGAGTATTTTATACTTGGTTTGGTATAGAAGCAGCACTTGGTTCACTTTTGATATTGAGAAAATATATAAAATGTTTTGGGGTTTTTACGTCATCTTTATGCCTGAAATGACTTTAAGCATGTGTGCAAAAATGAGAATGAAATTAGAAGCAAAATCTGGAAAATACAAATAAAAAGGTTAAAATAATAAGCAGATAAGGCTTTTTCCCCAACAGGCTCAACAAAGTGAACAAGTGGAGTCCAATTGTTATTCCCCGTACACACAATCGGACTTTCCGACAACAAAACCGTGGATTGTTGGCTCCAACTTGTCTTGCATACACACACAGTCACACAAATTGCCCAACAATTATGAACGTGGTGACGTACAACAAGTCAACAAGCTCACAGCCAACATTTGTTGTCGGAAAATCCGATCGTGTGTATGGGGCATTAGATGCAAAACAAATCCTTAGGTGTCCTAGATGTGAAAATAAAAGAACAAAAAATAAATAAAAAAAACACACGCACTTCCCTTAGCATGGAATTAAAGTTAACAAAAGATGGCGGCTGCAAGAGAGTAGATTTTCTTTCAACCCACATGCCACCAGGAAAGCTGATCATTCAGTACCATCAATTTCAATTGGTTTTACCTATTTTCACTTCTGGCCTCCATTGTCATGGGATTAGGTGAAGCTCTGTGACCAGGTATAGGTATCAGGTTACCTCTCTCTGCTCCATATTCTGACTGTATTCGAGGTGAAGTATGTGTGATCTGCTGTGGGACAACCTTAGCTGAAAAAAAAAATAAAATAAAATAACCCAATATATCAGACACGTGATCACCAAAAAAAAAAAGTCAGTAAAGAATACAAGATCAATGTCTCAAGACTTTATACCCAAATATAGATTACTGTCTTTTTTACATAAGAATCTTCACAGCTATAAACTTGATAAAGAACGATACCTGACATTAATATGCTCTCAACATAGTCGCGGTGCTGACCATCCCTTTCAGATCATATTTAGAGACCATGCGAATAGAGATTCATTGGGAGACAGGTCTGGGCTGCTATATCATCACTGTAAGATTTGGGAGGTCGTTTTCCCAACCCTGATTGAGACAGATTCCATAAAATATTCCTTCAGGAATCACTTTTCACGGCGAGACTACTCATTGCCAGAAAATTGCTACAGGCCCTACCACTAACCCTACAGGAGTGGATAGCCACGATAAATGCAGTCCTCCCCTACAAGAAAAAGATATACGTCCACAGGGGATGCGCAGCCAAATATGGAAAAATCTGGGATGCCTGGCTAAATGATGCAGACACATGCAACGAATTACCAGTGTGAAATTGATGTCAGGAACTGCTCCCAGTCTAGCGACAGCTAATATCCTCCCCCTACAGTATAGGTTGAGAGGAGCATTGGGGGCGCAAAATCATTCATATGTGCTCTTATGTTTAGTATACACAGCCTACCTTGAAAATACGTTTGGATTTTCATTATGTTGTCTTATAATGTTCTACACTCACGTTCTGCTGTAACCTGCCTGCCTGTACCCAACCGCATAAGCAATGTAATGTACCTCAATGTCTAAATTGCTGCTGTTATGTATCTTTACTATTTTCAATAAAGCTATTTTTGGTTTACTGTAAAAAAAATAAAAAAAATCTTCACAGCTTCATGTTGCTCATTCATGTGCTTAGACACAGCTTTGATATTACACAGCATAGAAAGACCTATTCAGTGCCAAATGTGTTTGTTCCCATATTAAGATGCCTATATAAAAGAGCAGTGTGAACAGCAAGTTTTAGCAAGGAAACATGCAAAGCTTCCTGCCAGCTTCAAGCAGCCTTGTTTAACCACTTCAGCCCCAGAAGAATTGGCCCCTTAAAAAGACAAGAGCACTTTTTACAATTTGGCACTGCACTGCTTTACCTGGTAATTGCGCGGTCATGCAATGCTGTACCCGAATGAAATGTGAGTCCACTTTTTTCACACAAATAGAGCTTTCTTTTGATGGTATTTGATTGCCTCCGATTTTCAATCAAGTCAATAAGCGTATATTTTATTGGTTTGTGCAAAAGTTATAGCGTCTACAAGCTAGTGTCCATTTTCTGGAATTTACGCAGCTTTTAGTTTATGACTGCCCATTTCATTTCTTGAGGTGCTAAAATGGCAGGGCAGTACAAACCCCTCCCCCCAATGACTAAAAAGTGGCACGCTTGTGTAATTGTCCACGCATAAGTGGTGGTACCCCTTTCCGAATAAGGGTGACACCAAATACCACACAATCTAACCTGCGCTCCCTATGTAGTTTGGGCAGTTCTCCGGCTCCACATGACTATCTCTTCCCTTGTAAACCATAAAACTATATGTATAGCCTGTTGCCCTGTCACAGAGCTTATACATCTTGACCCCATATCTGGCACACTTGCTGGGAAGATACTGTTTGATAAACGGACAGAAAATTTAATCAGGGACTCAACGCAGACAACTTGATGGGGAGTAAACAAGGCTGCAAACTGTTGGTTAAAGTGGTTGGCCGAATTTTGTAGAGCCAATCAAATCCAGGGTCACCCAGAGGACGACAGAGTTCATTATCATTGAAGTGCATGACCGGCAAGATTTGCTCGTATTGTGTCCTGGCCATGGAGGCAGATAACACAGGCACATGGTGAATTGGGTCAGTGGACCAATATGACGACAACTCATTCTTATTAGTAATGCCCATGAGGAGGGATAGGCCCAGGAAGGTCTTAAATTCGGAAAGCATAATAGGTTTCAAATCTCTGGCAAGGGCCAACTGGGGATTAGCAGCGATGAATTGACCAGCATACAAATTGCTTTGGTCCACAATAGATCTATAGAGATCTTCCGTGAAAAACAGCGAATAAAAATCAAGTGAAGTAAAATCAACTAGTGTCACCTGAATTTCCAGGTTGGCCACTGAATGTGGGGGGGGGGGTACAGGTGCTGCAGAAGTGGTGGGCCCCCAATTCGGATTGGCAAATGCAGTGGGAAGGGCACTATGGGCTCGACAGGCCTGTCTTTGTCTTCTTGGTGGCAGCAGGACACTACTTGAAGGGAGGCACACAAGTCAGTAATACGTGGACAATGTATAGCCATCTCAACTGCCTGGAAGAAGAACACCAAGCAACTGAGACCGCAAACTGCACAGAGACTTCGGGATTTAGAATCCAAGCTTAGCTTACATCTTCGTCCTCAATCCGGCTAAGAGAAATTATAGCCTACGTGCAATCCTCGAGACAAGGGCAATGTTGAAAAGCCCTTCAAAAGATTACATCAGATATACTATAAGGGCAATAAAGTCCACACCCTATTAGCACCTAACCTCAGTGAACAAACTCATGTCTCGGCCCCCCAGGTGCTCCGGGACCCTTCAACTCTCACCCTGACCGTACTTCCCAAGTATTTCAGAATTACTTCTCAGATCTCTACAATAACCCCTCCATAAACACACTTACCAACCAATGACAGTTTCACTGATCTTGTGTGAGCTTAACTCACGAGCAGTGGGGGTGGCCACCCTACCAGCAGAAGCTTTACAGTTTCTCAACTCCACGATCACTGCAGAGGAGATTTCCGAGACTTTGAAGCTCCTGTCAAACAGCAAGGCCACAGGCCCCGAAGGTCTTCCTTATGAATATTATAAGACTTTTCTGGCCAGCCTACTCCCACATAGGACTCGTTTAACAGGTTCCTGTGCAGGGATGACATCCCACGGGACATGCAGACTTCTCATCTAACGCTCATACCCAAGCCTGATAAGGACCATACACACACACACACACACACACACACACACACACACACACAGTGGGAATTATAGACCTAAAGCTTTATTGAATTCAGATCGGAAAATCTTTACAAAAACTATCCCTCTGTTTAAATGTGGTCCTCCCCTCCTGGATCCATAAAGATCAGGTGGGTTTTGTTCCAGGACATCAGGCAGGAGAGAATGCTAGAAGAGTCATCAATTTAATAGATATAATCAGACAAACAGTGAAGTGCTCTTACTCAGTTTAGATGCTGAGAAAGCCTTTGATCGGCTTAGCTGGCCATTTATGTTTTCTACCCTCAAATATCTGGGCTTTCGGGGGGCCGTTCCTCATGGCGATTAGACATCTATATGCAACTCCATCCACTTCAATCAAAACACCTTTTGGAGACATTACCTCCTTTCCCATCTCAAATGGGACTAGGCAAGGATGTCCACTCTGTCTACTGCTTTTCGCCCCTGTGTACCGAACCCCTGGCGGCTAAGACCCAACAGGACCCCAACAATGGTATAATGGTTAGGGGATGTGAATTTAAAGTTTCGTTATTTGCTGATAAAAAAAATGATAAAAATTTAAAGATTTGGGTACAGTGTAGTATGACCGCGCAATTGTCATTCAAATTGCGACAGCTGAAAATTGGTCTGGGCGGGAAGGTGTTTAAGTGCCCAGTATGGAGGTGGTTAACAACCGCTTTAAAAATGGTTAAATAAAAAACAAAAAAAAAAAAAAAAAAAACTGTATGGGCAACAGCAAGAAGCAGATTTACAAGCACTGTTCAACCACAAATCGAGTTTCGCACCTCATTGCATCGTATAAATAAATGTCCAATAAGTGCATTATTCAAGCAATTCCAGCCTAACTAAATATATTTCTGCCTCAGAAAATGGTCACTTACCCACAGGAATGTTGGAAGCAGTCACGGCTGTAGCATGGGAAGAGTGAGTTGGCATTGTCATTGTAACAATAGTGCTGGTGGGAACTTGTGTGTGAGGTGCAGAGCCTGCATTAAATTAAGGAAAAAAAGACAGTATTAAGCAAACACAGGATACCATACAAGCAAGTAAAAACATCTTCTCTAAGAAAGATGTGCTTTTCAGATTCGATTGAAAAAATAAATAAGGAAACTAATCTGGTGGGGACCTGTAATATGACTGTAATGTGTAGCATACTCCCTATTCTAATAAAATGCGTCTTAAAGTGGAACTTTACCCATAACAACTTTATAAATAATAACGTTATTTAGCAAGGAACATACATTCCACATTAATTATTATGCTACCAAAATTAAAGGTGTGCTGTAAATGGATTTCAGCACTGCTCCCATTTTGTCTTGGAGGCTGCCATTTTACTGAAGCCCAGAGCCCCTGAACAGCAGTAAATCATAAAGCGAAACGAAACCTATTGATTTAACGGTTTCAAAACATCTACATTACTGGAATGCCGGGTTCAATATCCGTCACATTTGCTTGTGCTCTCAACCAAAATGGTCAATCCATCAATTGGCTGGTGTCAGAATTGATCACATGTGCAGCACCATGGCAGATCAAACAGAAGCAGCCTCCTTGGCTGTAAAGGATAGGAGGGTTTAATTCCGCTTTAAAGAGGAAGTAAACCCTAGTGGGTTTTACTTCCTCTTTATTTCCCTGCAAAGGTAAAGCATAATGGGCTACTGTGCATCGCATAGTAGCCCATTATGAGTCACTTACCTGTAAAGCGAAGCCTGCGATGTCACTGCTGTCCCCACTAGCATCGAGCATCCAACTTCATCCCCTCCTCCTTCCGGGGCCGCAAACTCTGGCTCTGTGACATGACTCCCGTGCAAGCGCGTGGGATCCGCCAGTCACAGCATGATCCCTATTAGAAACGGCACGATGTGCCCTTTCTAAAGTGTGCATTCGCCGTAGTCATCAGCGCTCAGCTTTTTTTGGGAAATATATCCTAAACTGTGGAGGTTTAAAAGATATTTCAAGCGCCTACAGGTAAGCCTAAGGCCCCTTTCACACTTGTGCGACTTCAAAGTCGCGCAATTTCAAGGAATGCCTGTGTAAGTGGCATCAAAATCGAACCAAAGTAGTGCAGGGACTACTTTGAAGTTGTACTAATATGAATGGCTGTCATTGGAAATCATGGAGAAAGACTTGTCATCCTACTTTGCAGTCCCAAATCGTGGGACAAGTCGTATAAGTGTGAAAGGGGCCTTAATATAGGTTTACCTGTAGGTAAAAGTGGTTGTACAGGGTATACAACCACTTTAAGGCTGTCAGCAGATTGCCTTCTACAAATTCTTCAGTGCCTAAAAATGAAGAGCAACTGAGCATGTGCAGAGCAGGGTGAGAGCATTACTGGTTTTTTAACAGTATAGACATGTTTAATATAGCTATACCTGCAAAGGGGGGGGGTCAGCCTGAAGTGATCTAGCAGGACTTAATTTTCTGACTAAAGTTCCACTTACATTCCTCCTGGCTATGATCAAGTTTAACCGCTTCCCGACCGGCCACTGCATATATACGTCAGCAGAATGGCACGGGCAGGCAGAATCACGTACCGGTACGTGATCGTGCATGTGCCTGCCCGTGGTCGGGAGCTCCGTGACCCCGGCCGCGGGACCAGCGGACCCGATCGCCGCTGGTATCCCGCGATCGGGTTACGGAGCTGAAGAACGGGGAGAGGTCTATGTAAACAAACCTCTCCCCGCGCTTCCTACACTGACTGTCAGTGATCGGCGGTTCCCTGTCATCGGGAACGCCGATCAATGACGTCAGACGTACAGCCACGCCCCCCTACTGTAAAAAAACACAACACGTCACACTGACTCCTCCCCGCCCCCTAGTGGTTAACCCCCTACTACAACTGTCATTTACATAGGAATCAGTGCTATTTAAATAGCAGTGATTGCTGTATAAATGACAAATGTCCCAAAAATGTGTCAAAAATGTCCGATGTGTCCGCCAAAATGTCGCAGTCACAATAAAAATCGCTGATCGCCGCCATTACTAATAAAAAAAAAATATTAATAAAAATGCTATAAAACTATCCCCTATTTTGTAAACGCTATAACTTTTGCGCAAACGAATCAATAATCGCTAATTGCGATTTTTTTTACCAAAAATATGTAGAAGAATACGTATCGGCCTAAACTGAGGAAAAAAAAAGTTTTTTTATATATTTTTTGGGGATATTTATTATAGCAAAAAGTAAAAAATATTGCATTTTTTTCAAAATTGTCGCTCTATTTTTGTTTATAGCGCAAAAAATAAAAACTGCAGGGGCGATCAAATACCACCAAAAGAAAGCTCTATTTGTGGGAAAAAAAGGACGGCAATTTTGTTTTGGAGCCACGTCGCATGACCGCGCAATAGTTAGTTAAAGCGACGCAGTGCCGAATTGCAAAAAGGGGCCTGGTCCTTTAGCTGCAAATTGGTCCGGGGCTGAAGTGGTTAAAGGAAATCCTGCTATGCCCTGATCATTGTGGGGAATGGTTGGAGAGTTTCTCCTGGTTTAATGAGGGCATCCTTTCCAACGGAGGGAAGAATGAATTCCTAGGTTATCAAATGCTGCAGAAACTGCAAGAATCCTCCTGGCCCAGTGCTGCCTAAACAGGGCAGATCTACTTTGTTTTGAGCCTTCAGTTCTGGTGCCTCTGGAGTGGCTGCCCATGAGTGCCCAACTTTGGGTGTGAAAAGCCCACTACATCTTAAAAGTAGGGCATCATGGTCAAAGCACTTCAATAAGCTTCCGCATTACACTGGCTTCCTGGGCTACACCTTTTAGCAGAGACGGTATTACCCTAGCCCGTGTCTTGCACATTGGCACCCTAGGACTCTTATATTTTTTATAACTTAATTTGAGTAGTATAGCACCTTACTTTCACTTACTGTATGGTGAAGCTTTTTTGGCCTCCTCAAAGTATGAGGGGAAAAAGGGAATGCAAGGCCAATGAGTCCGAATCACCCACATCACTTTCCTATTTAGGGGAACCTCAATCTAGTACCTAGCTGGACCAGTTTTAGCAGGCCCCCTTAGGCCTGAGGAATGGTGTCCCCCTGACTCCAGCTAAGTGGACCAAGAAAGGCATCACTTTTCGCCTACAAAAGGTGTCACAAAGCTGTCAAAGTCTGGGGCCCTTTCTTTGCATATTGGACAAGTAATACAACCTTTGCAATTTTAGGTGTTCACTTTTTATATTACAAAAGGCTTCGAAAAAATGTAAATAAAAAAAAAATGTTGAGGCCTTGCAGGCCTGTAAACACCTGCGATAAAGGCAAAACCCAAAGTTAAGACTTACAGGTAACGCCATTTTCATGAGTCTTCCAGGACAGCATATGAAATATAGGCTACTTCAACAGGAACAGAAAACATCAAACACTTTAAAAAAAAAAAAGTCCTTCTGCTGAAACGGTCAGTTTTAAACAGGAACCAAAGAACATGGCATGAACAAAACAGAAAAACACAAACACAGGAGCCTGAATCCTGCAAGACAGGAGGCCTTTGTCAACTGAGGACCATACACAAGCCCCTAAAGCAGTGGGTCTTAACTCCTGTCCTCAAGACTCACAAACAGGCCAGGTTTGCGAAATAACTGAAATACATCACAGGTGATACAATTTGCTGCTCAGTGATTGCAGTATTCTAGTCTGCATCTCCCCAAGGTAATAGTTAAAATCTGGCCTGTTAGTGGGTCCTGAGGACAGGCGTTGAGAACCACTGCCCCAAAAGCCTGTTTGGCCAATGTCACAGAGTAATTGAAGGATTTGAGCAAGTCATCTATTTAAATTCAGATACTTCTGATTCTTCTTATTGCTGTATGTAGAATGTATATTCAAAGCAAAGGATCATGTTCACAGCATGTGTACACCCCTTGTTGCTGCCATTTAAAAAAAAAAAGGGCAGGCTGGGATTTTATTGCAGAAGAGACACGCAAGGTCTCTTCTGCATTAAAATAAACCTACTTACCCGCTTGCAGTTTTCTTTAGAATATACACTGAGCTGTGCAAGCGCAGCTCGGTTTACTTTTCAGCACAGATACTATTTGCCAGGTTGACTAAATTCTTGCGCATGGTCAGGAGTGACATCACCCTGTTCTTGCCAATGAAGATGGCTGTAGCCTGGCAGCCATAAAAAGGCAGGTAGATGAGGCCAGTATGGGACATCGGACCATTGGAGAGGCAAGTTATCTAGACTTTATTTATGCTTTAACCCCTCATACATACCAATAAGCTAAAACGCACTTTCCCCTGAATGACACGTACCTACTAGTCCACATCTTTTAAGGACATTTAACCTTCGAAGATTTAGTTCTGTGAAGAGAGACCTACAAATTGGAAGGTGGAGGACAATTCTTCTTTCAATGAGGTTGCTACAGGCACTGGCAGATTTCTCCTCCTCTTTCAGTTGGTATGCCTTAAAGTGAACCAGTCAGGATCCCTAAACTTCTAAGATGTCCTAGATGGGGAGAGTACAACAGTGCCCTGCCACAGTAAACCCAACACCAAGCGGCCCCAAGTGAAAGATCATAGGAAAGAAAAACAGGTGAAAAGCAAGTCAATGTCTTACTGGTCTCAGGGGTGAATGTATCTGTGTGAGCTGCAGCCTGCATCAAATGATCCAAAAAGCAGTATTAGTTCCCCCACATGTGGCATCTTGGCCGCCGCTGCTGGGTATAACAGCCATTAAGGCACCAGCTGACCCTTCCTTTTCCACCAAAACTTAGTACCAGAGCCTCTGGTGCCTTAAAATGATGCCACCCTGCCTGGTATTAAAGCCTACCATTATCCAGGCAAACAGCAGCTGCACAAGCCTCCACCACACAGTGCAGGCAACCTAGACACCCAGATTGAGATGTTGTACTGTTTGCATTAGTCATCAAGCATGTGTGTTGCTTCCAGACAAGGCCTTTGACAGGCACAGAAGGAAAACCAAGCCACCTTGTTCCTGTTTTAAAGGAGGGGTCCTGGAGGGCATCTAGAACCCTTTCAGTTCCTCCCAGAGAACCCAGGTGGTAAAGATGGGTTTGGCAGAAAGACTTCCTTTTAAAATGTCTTTGGTGATGCATTTAATGTTCTTGTTCGATAAGCCTATATCTCATATGCTGTCCTGGAAGACAACTTAGGAAGTTTGTTTTTCTTAAACCAAGTCAGATATCACTCATGGGTGAACTTTCATAGGTTTAAAAACAGAAAAGCTTAATTTAATAGACTGCCTATACAACTGGTGGGAAAATGAATTAAACCACCAAGTCTCTCTAGCCAGCACAAATCTTAAGAGAATAATAGCAGATAATTCGCTATTGTACTCTCTCAACTAAACTTTGCATGGAATTCTCAACATTGGAGCAAAGAAAGTATTTAAAAAAAAAAAAAAAAAAGAAGAAGAAGGTTCAGTCACACCATTTTACCATATATGTTCCAAATGAAGCGATTATAAATATTTGTACCTGATGTTGTCACAGAGGGCAGGGTGTTCGTTGCCAAAATTGGAGCCACTGTCGCTGCAGCTACTGGATTGCCAGTGCCAAAAAGAGTCTTCTATCAAAGAGAAAGTAAATAAGCCTTTTGTTACAAATTAATCCTCCTAAATAAATAATACTAAGGCCACATGTACACTGCTGCTAGTAAATGGATGTGTAGGAGCAGTTGGGCATTTTTTTCAGCTGCCCCTGAACTCTCCATGTTATCTTATCAGTACATATGCACAGGGTCGTTTATAGGCAGTTGAGTTTAGAAGCATTTTTTGGAAAGCAAAAAAAATAAATAAATAAAAAAAATTATAAATAAGTTTAGGACAGATGTTCAGAGGCATTTAAAAAAGCGCCTAATGCCTGTAACAGCTTGTAAACGCGTGTAAACATGTTAACTCGCATTTAGATGCGTTTCATTTACAGGCATTTTTGAACGCTTCTAAACAGAAACGCGGCATGTACACGCGGTAAAACTGACGGTTAAACTGACGTTTTAAGCGTTGGTTACTATCTGTCAAGTTAAATCAATCATTCAGGAGAGGTTGTAAAAACGTCCCTTGTACATGAAGCTTAAAGTTTAAATCTACACAAGAAGCTTCCCATTAAAAAAATATCACAGATCTGCAAATTACTATAGTGACTTAAACATTGTGAAGAAAATTCATGCAAGAGCAGTAGCCCGTAGTAACCACTCATTTTTCTGATCTCATTGGTCCAGACACGCAAGCATGAAAGTTATTTGTTTCTATGTCTTCCTGGGATTTTGCACGGTCTCCATGAAGCCAACTTGTCACAGACCGGACCAAGGAAATACAAATGACTTACATGTATTACATTTTGTATGGTTTGCTTATGTATTGCACACATGTTTTGATTACATGTTTACATTCTTTGGAGTCCTGATTAGGAAATTAGTCTGCCTACATTACACCCCATGTTACCATGAAAGAACAATCTTATTTTTTTTTTTTATATTATTATTAATAAATAATAATAACAAACAACAACTGCATAAACAGGTGTGAAAAAAATAGAAAAAAAAAAAACAAACAAAATGCTTAAGCAGATATTATCTACAGTGAAATCTGAATGTTAAAATCCTTACTGTACATCCCAAGACAAAGGAAATAATATTCATTATGACAAAGATGTTCCAAAGCAATGAATATGGGAGAAGGGTAACATGGCAACAAGCCCCAAACAACTAAACCAGAATAGATTAGAGCATTCCACCAGAGCCTGTAAAACATGCCAAGAAAATATAGCATCCTCAGCAGCTCTACCATCCACATTGTAAAAGTATGAACCAAAACCCAGGTAGCAGCTTTACAACTTGAGCTACTGAAGCTTGATGAGAGTAGCCCAGGAGGTAGGTAGGACCATTAGCTTGAGAAAGAAGCTGACAGATCCATCAAGACATAGTAGATTTTGAAGCTGTGTGACTTTTCCTTGGCCCATCAGGAAACACTAGCGACTAAACTAGCTGCAAGGTGCAAAAAGCCTTGTCCCCCAGCATCTGAGGCTTAGGACAGAAATACAGCAATACAATGTCATGGCTGAGGTGGAACGAAGAGACCACCTTTGGCAAAAAGGACATTGGAAGCCATAAAACCACTTTGTCACAGTGGAGCACCAGGAAAGATTGCTTACAGAAAAGCAGCCAACTGCTCCCTCAGAAGTAAGCTGTTCAGGTATCCTAGAACAAGGAAACCCTGTGTACTCAAGAGTCCCAGAAGCAGAGCCAGGACCTTGGTGAACGCACTGCGGGAGGTGGACATCCTTAAATACCAGGACCTCATCCATTGGCCAAGTCAGGGTCTTGCTGTGATAAGAGACTGACAAATCCATCAAAAGGTATACTCCATTGCTGTGTGAGCTCTATTGTTGCAAACTTTTGTTTTTGTAAGTAACATCTTTTCAGTGCGAGCCCAGCCTGTGTAATATATTATATATATATATATATATATATATATATATATATATATATATATATATATATATATATATATATACACACACACACACACACACACACACATATTCTTTACTTCACTAGATAAAGATAACTGGAAGGGGGGGAGGGACCTCAAGGACCCTTGCCGACACTACAGGGCTTCCCTGCGTGTCCAATTCAGGGTCTGGAACCAAAAGCACTGAAAAGCCATAGGAATTAAATCTGGAAAATCCAGTCTCCTTATTCCAGATGGATCAGTTGAGAAGCTAGCTATGTTTTCTTGCAGATACTGCACAAACATGGCCATCACTTAGGACACTAGCAAAAAAACACACACACACCTGAAGCCTTGTCTCAGGGCGAAGGGTATGGCTAGGAGGAGACCGTTAATTGTGCCAGTGTCAGTTTATCTGAAGGTGGCAACATAATCCTATCGTAATGAAAAGAAGATACCGTGTCCTGGGATGTACGATAAAGAAAAAGCAGATGCAGAGATATAATAGCTGAATTTAAATGCCAATCTTTCTATATGTGAGCGTGCTACCACCATAGCAGTCTTTTAAAGATACTTTGAATGAGCAAAGGGACAGCCTCTCTTCAAAGCTCACCGCCGACCCACTTATGCCTACTTTAACTGCACTTTGCCAGTACCCCATTGGACATGTGAAATACTTAGTGCTTACAGATATGGGGGAGTTTGAGACCTCCAACGATACAGTGCTTGGGCCCAAGAAGCCAAACACCAGACCCAATCACTATCACTTGAGGAGAATGTGACCTCATTAACTCTGTGTAAGCTCTGACAACATCTGACGACATAACAAGCCAACATGAGTCATGGACTCATAAATGACAGGAGGGAGTTATGTGAATTCTAGGATCCCAACATGGCTCGATTCTAACAAATGATGCAGATTGCATACTTGCATCATAAATGCCTGTTCAACTTAACAAGTCTACTGTTCTTAGTTATTGAAAGGTGATGTCTGAAGTTACAGAATTACTTCGTAACTCCAGCATACAGCTTCAGCTACCTATTCCGTAGCTCCGGATGGCCTTAATGCACTGCATTTTTGTTCATTCATATTAAAATTACCCAAATGTTCAAGACGTTGTTCCTGTGTGTGATGTATGAACAATACAAATATATTTTTTACATTACCTGAGCCATTGCATGCAGCTGCTGCTTCTGAGCTCCCAACGCTGGATGGGTAGGCAGTGTAATACGAGTTCCAGTGTCCCGAGCCTGGGCAGATCTTTGGATGCTGATGGTTGCAGGAGGTGGATGCTGCTGGATTGACAGAGTGGGCCTAAAAAATAAATACATTAAAGCGTTACGTTTGTTATATTTTCTGTCATCTGGTTTAAATTTGGTAAAAAAAATTAAATAAAAAGTCTTGTGCCAGGTGCACTCACCGCAGTACTGGCTCTGCAGCATGGGCTGGAGTAGTGGTAATTACTGGCGACTGTGCACGAGTAGCAGACACTGTAGCTACTACAGCCGGTGACACTGAAGTAGCTGTAGTTACTTGAGGACGAGACTGCAGTAACAAGCAAAAGTAGGGTTAATGTTTTTCAAGATGATTAAAAAGCACATGTTTCGAAAACAAGGATGTACAACCATTAAATGGGAAAGATATAGCCATTTAAAAGGTTTCCCAATCAAAAAAAAACAAAAAAAAACACATTCTTCAGCTGAATTTGTTGCCAAAATCGGTATATACATTAGCATATAACTGACCTGAATAGGTGGATGGATGATGTGCTGAGCTGCAGACTGAGCAGCAGAAGGCATCTGAGCAGATGCTGGTCTTAGGACAGTGGTGACCTTGGAACTAGACATTACAGCAGCAGCTGCAGCTGCAGCCCCTAGTAGTAAAGTAAATTAAGAATGGCAAGACAATGGTCAGACACATGCCAAGTTATCCCAAAACCAGAAAATAATGAGAATGAGGTTTTAAAAAAGGTTACAGTTATACATGGTCTCTTTCAAGGTATGCACTTTGTGATTGAACACAATGCTCCTAGCAATTTTTCCATTCTTCATAGAATCCCTGGAAGTTCTCAAGTGGGATGGCGTTCAGAGCCTGCGTAGTGGCTCTTTGGACGTTAGGACACCATTTTGGTACTGTGGCTAATGTCCAAAGAGCCACTAAGCAGGCTCTGAATGCCATTCCAGGGATGCCATGAAAAGGGAAAAAAAAAATAAAATAAAAAAAAAGTGTGTGTTGTGTACAATCACACGGTACATACCTTGAGACAATGTTTAATTGTAAAATTACACACACACACAGAGTATATCTCTGCAAAACATGCACATTTTCCTTTGTTTTATCCCCTTTTCTAGACCCTGCAAGTACAGAAAAATAGCCGTTTATTATCTGAAAATGACAACATATAGCTTTTTTGTGTGGACCAAGTGATGTCAGCCCTGCCCAGTTTTCTCTTGCCAAACTACTCTTCCCAGCTCCACAACATAAAAGGCTAATCATTCAGTAATACCAAGATAAAGATTCAGAGGGACAATTACTCTCCTTGAGGCAACACAGAAAGTGAATACTGGAAACAGAACAGCTCAGAATTTGACAAGGTCAGCAGGTATTTTTGCACTTATTGAACAGATAACAAAACACAATTGTATATTAGGCAGACCATGGGGGGGGGGGGGGGGGGGGGGATAACATTTTTCTGTAATAATGGCATACTCATTTACATTTAGGTGGTTGTTTAAGTTGTGGCAAGAGGAATGTGCAGAGCATAAGCAGACGTTAAAATGTTTAAAAAATAAAAAAAAAGGAAGGGGAGGGGGGAGGAGGGAGAATAATTACTACAAGTTAGTACTGCAGATGTAATCTTTTCAGACAATGCTAAACAAAACAAGCAACTGAGGAGGGTGCAGATCAGCTGGGAGTAAAGATGGCCAAATAGTTAGAGTGGTTTTTAAACTAGGCGGGGGGGGCAGAGGTAGAGATAGTGCAGAACATAATCCAGAGGGTAGTATTGGGGGCATTAATGGTAGGTTGACTAAAGCACATAAACCCAAAAACGTATAGTAACATGTCTTAGTTGCAATCTCGGAACACCCAATAAGAGGATAGTATGCGACGGTCTAAAACTACGTGGCATGTTCACCAACGACAGGAGCCTGGCGGACAAGATAGGTGAACTAGAGATACTGTTGGATTTGGATTTTGTGGTAATTTCAGAGATCTGGTTCAACAGCTCTCATGATTGGCTGGCAACCATTCAAGGGTAAACCCCTCATCACAGGGATAGAGAGGGGTATGCCTATATATCAAGAATAATGTACAAGTGAATGTGAGAGATGACATCACTAAGGGAGCTAGGGAGGAGGTGGAATCCTTATAGGTAGAGCTCCAAAAGGAATCAAGCTAAGGGGAAATACTAGGAGTATGCTATAGGCCTCCTAACCTGGGGGAGGAGGGGAGACGGATCTCCTATTACAAGTTGGATTAGCAGCAAGGATGGGAAGTGTTCTCATAATGGGGGGGGATTTTAATTATTCATACAGACTGGGTGGTGGGAACTAGCCATTTGTCTAAGGCTCGCAGGACAATTTCATGGTTCAGATGGTAGACGCACCAACTAGAAATAAAGCGTTACTGGATCTACTGATTACCAACAATGCAGAACTGATCACGGCTGTGGAAATACGGGGCAATTTAGGAAACAGCGAACACAGGTCAATTGGCTTCAGTATATTTAAAAAAAAAAAAAAAGATATTATATTAATATACATCACACACATAGGAAACATAAGGGGAATACAAAGACATGGAATTTCAAAAGAGCCAACTTCCCTAAACTACGAACCTTGCTAGAAGGCATGAATTGGAATAAAACCTTAGGTACAAAGAAAATGGAGGAGAGATGGGTTTGCTTTAAGAGCATATTAAAATAAGGGCATTAGCCAATGCATCCCATTGGTAATAAATTTAAAAGAGCAAACAAAAGTCCTAAATGGCTTAACTCCAATGTAAAAATGCATATAAACGCAAAAGGAGAAGGCCTTCAAAAAATACAAGGTTGAGGGATCATCAGCATTCAGACTTTATAAAGAATACAACAAGAAATGTAAGGGTACAATTAGGAGAGAACATGAAAGACACATAGCGGAGGAGAGCAAAAAACATCCCAAGAAATTCTTTAAGTATGTAAACAGTAAAAAAGGGAGGACAGACCATATTGGCCCCATAAAGAATGAGGAAGGACACATGCTTACAAAGGATGGGGAGATGGCGAAGGTATTGAATTTATTCTTCTCCTCAGTCTTCACAAGGGAATTGGGGGGCTTCAGTAACCAAAACTGCAATGTTTATCCTTATGACACATCACAGGAAGCACCTCCATGGTTAAAAGGACAGAATTAAAATTAGACTTGGGAAACTTAACATTAATAAATCACCGGGACCAGATGGCTTGCATCGGAGGGTACTTAGTCAATTAACTGCCAGACCATTGTTCCTAATTTTTACTGACTGGAATGGTACCAGCTGATTGGAGAAAAGCCAATGTAGCACTAATATTTAAAAAGGGACCAAAATACATCCCTGGGAATTACAGACCAGTTAGCCCATCATCAATAGTATGCAAGCACTTGGGAGGGAATAAGGGACTATATACACAAGATTTTAGTAATGAGAACGGTGTCATTAGCAGTAATCAGCATGGATTCATGAAGAATTGTTCTTGCCAAACCTATTAACCTTCTATGAGGAGGTGAGTTGCCATCTAGATAAAAGAAGGCCCGTAGATGTGGTGTATCTGGATTTTGCAAAAGCATTTGACAGTTCACTGTCCAAAATATGGTCCCTTGGCATGGACCATAGGGTGAGTACATGGATTGAAAACTAGCTACAAGGGCGAGTTCAGAGGGTGGGGATAAATGTGGAGTACTCAGAATGGTCAGGGGTGGGTAATGGGGTCCCCCAGGGTTCTGTGCTGGGACCAATCCTATTTATTTTGTTCATAAACGACCTGTAAGATGGGGTAAACAGTTCAAATCTCTGTATTTGCAGGGCAGGGCAATAACTACTCTGCAGGATGTGGAAACCTTGCAAAAAGATCTAAAGAAATTAATAGGGTGGGCAACTACATGGCAAATGAGGTTTAATGTAGAAAAATGTAAAATAATGCACTTGGCCATCAAAAATATGAATGCTATCTATACAATGGGGGAGAGAACCTCTGGGGGAATCTAGGATGGAAAAAGGCCTGGGGGGGTCATAGTAGATGATAGGCTCAGCAATGGCATGCAATGCCAAGCTGCTGCCAACAAAGCACACAGAATATTGGCATGCATTAAAAAGGGGATCAACTCCAGAGATAAAATTATAATTCTCCCGCTCTACAAGACTCTGGTCCGGCCAGACCTAGAGTATGCTGTCCAGTTCTGGGCACCAGTCCTCATGAAGGATGTACTGGAAATTGAGCAAGTACAGAGAAAGGCAACAAAGCCAAAAAAGGGTCTGGATGATTATAGTTATGATGAAAGGTTACAAGCACTGAACTTAATCGTCTCTTCTCCAGAGAGAATAAGAGAGGATATGATTTAATGTTATAAATACTATAAATGGTAAGCCCATAATAGGGATAAAACTTTTTTGCAGGAGGGAGTTTAACTAGACATGTGGCCACTCATTAAAATTAGCAGAAAAAAGGTTTAACCTTAAAAACTACGTAGAGGGTTCTTTACTGTAAGAGTGACAAGGATGTGGAATTCCCTTCCACAGGCAGTGGTCTCAGCGGGGAGCATCGATAGTTTTTTGAACCTATTAGATAAGCACCTGAACGACCACAACATTCAGGAATATACAATGTAATACTGACATATAATTACACACAAAGGTTGGACTTGTGTCTTTTTCAAGCTCACCTACTATGTAAACTATATAAGAATGTGGGGGCCCTGGTTGGAGAGGCTGGGACTCCCCCCATAGATTGAGGGGAGGCCTTAGTATTGATTATAAATACTCAACACGATTTCCCCATGTGGGCTGGGGTTTTTTTTTTTTTTCTTTTCTCTTTCCCCTATAAGCTTGCTAATGACACAAGAATCAATCCAATAGAGCTGTGGGGAAAGGGAAAAAAAAAAAAAAAAAAGAAGAAGAGGATAACGAGGTGCAAAATGGGGGTACAATAAGCAATGTTGAGACAGGTGGGGAGGGGGGATATAACAAAGGCACTACATTAGATATCACAAAATAGAATCACTCTGTTGGCATTTAGGAATTTGTGTACTCTGTGGTTGTTTCCCCTTTACTTTTTGTAAAATGTCTTAATGTTTGGACTGTTATGTTTTATTGCATAAAGAAAAAAAAAGATAGATAGAGAATTATCCTTCAAAATAAATAAAAGAAAAAGAAAGAAAAAAGGAGAAGAAGAAAAAAAAAAAAAAAAAGAAAAATATGTAAACTGAATTGCTGTGATGGCCCATACATTTAATGTTGCTCTTTTCTAATTAACCACTTAAAGGGTAAGTTCACCTTTACAGATAAATTTGTAAGGTGAATTTACACAGGACCAGTATGCCTGACCTGAGTCAAGCAGGCAGCCAGTGGAGTAATAAATGCGATTGCCTGTTCTAAATAAGCTAACAGGATGAAGGATATGGGGCCTAAACTTCAACTTCTATAAATGATAGAAGCATATAAATTAGATTTCCAAGTGCTTAAATTTATTATAGATTATATCTATAATAATTTAAGCACATGGAAATCAAACCTATTTTGTTAGGAAGGGGATCCTTTATTCCAACTGAAATACTGGGACCGCACATAAAAAAAATAAAATAAACACACACAGCCCATAAATAAAATGACACACACGGTTGTTCATCAAAGCAGCCATCATTCAATGTAGGGGTAGGAGATAATACCTCTGGGGAGATGAGAAGCTCCAATATGTAGAGGTGGCCCTGGAGCGCTGCTGCGGATGATGGACATCTGGACATTGGTGGCAGCCATGATATGATGCAAACTATTAGGGTGTCCCTAAAGAAAGAACATAGGTCAAATATTAATAACCAACCTCTGAGCCTTGGAATATAGCTGTGGGAATGGGATGGATCATTGTAAGGGTCACCATACACATAACAATCTGACTGTACAATCTCCGTACAGTCAACCTTGAATCTACCAAAACAATGCGGATCTATGAGGATCTACCTAAACTACCCACCCAATCAATGTGTATAATCAGGCAAGCCCTTGCACTACATACTAGTTGGTATTTCCAAAGGAGATTGTACTGTTTTTGGGGAGCTTAATGCAGTGCTGCTGAATTGCCCCCCATGCAGAACCAGCCATTCAGTGTCTCTACATCATAGACACAGCCCCTCATCTCTACTGTACACATGCCATATTTCAAATGGGCAGCAAATTAGGTTTTCATATAAAAGGGTTTGCTACAGGAAGCTTTAGTTCATGAACTCATACAAACCCAGAAGTCATGAAGCCCAGTTCAATCCAGTGAAGAATCATGGCCGTGAAGTCCTGTTAAATTCATCAGTTAGCAAAGGTCTCTATATCCTAATAGCATCAGTATTGCTCATTTTTTTTTTTTGCTTTCTTATACAAGCAAGTTGAGACAGCAAAGAACTGTATGTTTCTTTATACTCAAAACACAAAGATTTAATGCTTAGGCTCAATGTGGCTAATAAAACATTGCCGAAGATAAAAATCAGTAAGAATAAAATCAGGTAGTATCCCGAGGATAGGGTTTTCCATATTTTTGATGACCACTAACAATCCTTTACCATGTTAGGAAAGTTAAGCTCAGAATCCACAAATAAAAAAGCATCAAGAGAACTATTTTTCTATTTAGTGTGTGGCACTGACCTGCTGTCCACTGATGGTGGCAACAGGAATAGCAGAAGCCTGAGGAAGACCACTCTCCATGGTGACTGTCACTGGCCCAGAGACTTTAGGTACAGCAGACAGGGCAGAGGGAGGTGCAGGTGCAATGGGGCGACTGGGTATAGTGGGCTTCAGAGGCTGCTGTGGGAAGACATTAAAAGTCTACTTATGCCTTAACAAAATATTCATGTAATTGCCTTCAATAAAAATTTGAAAGACAAAACTAAAAAAAAGGACTACGAAAAAAAATTAAATAAAAAATAAATAAAATCTAAGAAAGCACTTCTTTTGGAGCAATAGATGATAAAATCTTAAATGCGAAGAGACATTCCAAAATTCTGGAATCTGATATTAAAATAACAAAAATGGTGTAAGAATAAAATATCCAGCAAGAGAATATGTTTACATTTTTTAAAAGACCATTAAAGAAGCACAACACATCATTAGTAATTTTTTGGATGACTATGGGCCAGTGAAATAATTAAAAGCGCATACCTTCAGAATTCCCTCAGAGAAGGAGAGTGGAACAGCAGGAAGATGAGTGGATTGAGCAGTCATGGTGAGAGGGCTCGCCGTGTGGTGGGGAACCATCTGCAACTGGGGGTAAGGTCTGACAACTACAGCTTCCTGCTTGTCATCTCGAGAAGGAAGAACTGAATTAGAAGTAAGGGGATCACGGGAATGGCTTTCCATATCACGGGTTGTTTCCTCACCTCCTGGATTAAAAATATGGCAGTTACAGGATTTTAGATTAGGCTGACATTTACATAAGGGACATTTCCTGTGTAGGAAAAGTATTTGAAGGTTTGCATGGAACAGAAGATAAAAAATGTATTGATAGACATTACCTGATCCAGGGATATTCTGCCCCACTGTGCCTCCACTACTCATCTGTGGTGAGGGAATAGGGGCCCCTTGCCGGGGAAACTGTTGCGAACTCATGTCCTCCTGATAAGAAAAGCACCATAGATACATTAAAATAACCTAGTAATTGTGTACAAGTTTACTATAGCTTCCATATACTATTGCAGTAAAAAACAGAGAGGCATCACCTAAATAAGGTTTGTACAAAAATAGCACAATTATTCACTCAACTTAACTAAGTTTCATGCACTACTACCTGGTAAAGTGTGGAATGATCATGGCTTTCTATAACTGAGTTAGACAGCATCGACCTACTTTGGAGTTTAAGATTCGCAGTTTAAAAAGAGGTTATGCAACTTTCCCCAAAAATTAGGATACCAACTTCAATCCAAATTCATGCAAACAAGAGGGAGTCCTGGCTGACTGACACTAAAATTCAGAGAGGCTGGCAATTGCCAGACAAAGCAAACAGCATCTGTTTCCTTAAACACTAAAATTGCTGACAAAGTACAGATGTAGTGTGTACAGTAGAGCTGCACGATTAATCGTCAAGAATAGTTATCGCAATTTTTTCCCTGTTGCGATCTTGACAAAAGTATTTCACGATTCTTGCGACGCAAAGAATTCTCTCTGCTCTTCTGAAGTAACAGCCATCGAAAGGAAGAGAAAAACCAGGCAGTCTGCCAAGAATCACAAAATTCTTTAGCAGTGGAACTGAGTATAAACATTGTACCAATTTGTCAATGGAATAGATTTGTGTGCAAGTGAGGAAAGTTTAACCACTTAAACACTAAACCTTTTTCTGACATTTGTCGGTATTGCAGCTCTCTTATCTCTGGTATTTGGATATAAATACATTATTAGTGCAAATTTGTATCTATATTTTTTCAGAAGATACTTGTTACAAATTGCCTATTACAAACTTGTTACAAATGACCATGCCAGATCCAATTTCAACGCATACACAATACACATACTTTAAGCAAGTATACCAAGAATGGGTTTAACACCGAGATTAAAGCGTGTTACCCCAAAACTTCATATTCCTGATACATGGCTGCTTTACTGTGTAAAGAAAGTATCCAGTTCTTTGTATTGCTTCCTTTGTGTAAAAGTGCCCGGTGTTCTGCCAGTCCCTCTGCTTTCCTGACACCCCCCTGCACAGCCATTCACTGGAAAGCTCAATGTGCTGCTACTTTTCCTACCCCAGCTCTTATGCAGCAGGGAAAAGATAGAATGTGATTAACCACTTCCATACCGGGCCCTTTCTGGAACTTTTTGTTTACAAGTTTAAATGAGTATTTTTTGCTAGAAAATTTCTCAGAACCCCCAAACATTATATGTTTTTTTTTTTTTTAACACAGAGACCCTAGGGAATAAAATGGTGGTCGTTGCAACTTGTGTCACACAGCATTTGCACAACAATTTTTCAAACGCCCTTTTTTTGGGAAAAAATAAAAAAATAAATAAACTTTCATTTATTAAAAACGAAAACAGTAAAGTTAGCCCAATTTTTTTGTATAATGTGAAAGATAATGTTACGCCCAGTAAATAGATACCAAACATGTCACGCTTTAAAATTGCGCACACTTGTGGAATGGTGCCAAACTTTGGTACTTAAAAATCTCCATAGGCGACAAACTTTTTTTTCAGGTTACCAGTTTAGAGCTAGAGGGTCTTGGGCTAGAATTGTTGCTCTAACGCACGCAGCAATACCTCACATGTGTGATTTGAACGCCGTTAACATATGTGGGCGTGAGTTACATATGCGTGCAAACACACGGGGACGGAGGCGCTTTACATTTTTTTATCACTTTTATTCCTATTACAAGGAATGTAAACATCCCTTGTAATAGGAACAGTGCGTGACAGGTCCTCTTTATGGAGAGATCTAGGGTCTGTCCACCAGGCTGGAAAGACAGATCAAAAAAAACGAACAATCTTTCTTTCCAGCCGAGTCCTCAGCATCGTTTACTTCTGCCGGCCGGATGTCATAACATTACGCCCGGGCCTCAAAAGGTCATAGAGATGACTGGGGACCGTCTGGTCACCGGAAATCTATGATCAACATCCAGGGGCGAGGCGGTAGAAGCACCGGGTGTGTCCCCTCCCGCCGCCTGCAAGAACGGTCAAGCGGCTGAACTGCCGCTATGATTGTTTTTACGGTGCACAGAACCGCGGCTGTAAAAAGATGATATTTGAATGATGCCTGCAGCTGCAGGCATCATTCAGATATCTCCACTCAAAGTCAAAGACATCATATAACATCCTTGGGTTGGAAGTGGTAAAAAATAAAAGTATTTATAATGCATTTTTATATCTATAAGAAAATGTTTTGCCCTTCATTTCCATTTTAAACTGAATGGGTTGTTTTACAAGGTGATCGGTTACAAACACTTCAAAGTGTTACTAAGCCCCCAACAGTAAAATCAGCCTGTATATGCAGAATAGCATGCTTGTTATACTCACTGTGGAACTTAAATGGTTAATCCTCTGCATTGTGTAAAAAGGCTGTTTTATCCTGTATGCACAGATCCTCCCGTCCTGCACTGTCTAGCTGGGGAAGGCCAGCTAACACATGCCGAGTAGCCGACCTGCACATGCTCAGTTGTGTCTTATGCTGGAGAGAACAGTTACTTGTTCTCAGAGATAGCCAGGTCACATGATATAGACATCACACATGTGGGCGTGTATACAGGCTTAAGTGGAAATCTCCTCCTTCCTGAACTCTCGGCACTGGAGAAACTCTGCAGTTTATCATGTAACCGTGGTATACAGATCATCCAAAAAAAAAAATAAAAAAAAATAAAATAAAAAAAAAAGGTATATAGTAGCAGTATCTTAATGTAAAAAGAAGATTTTTAAGCTGTGGGCACTGTGGGGGGGGGATGAACTATTTTCATATTGCTGGGTTTAGTAACACTTTAACTACAGGCAGGCATTGCTTTGTGAGCATGGCTGCGTAATATTTATACTCTGTTTTCTTCGGTTCATGTACAGAAGCTGCAGCATATAGCTTTGTATCTTCTATATTAAATTCTTTATTCTTCAATCTGCCATTACCAGGGCTTGACAAATTTGCTTGGAATCTAGGAGCCAGGTTTTTTTTTTTTTTAGCAACGACAGAAATGTGGCACATGAGTTGTGTGTGTTTAACTGCGTTAGTGTTCACTCATGTTTCGCTGACGCTGCAGCAGGGAAGCTCTCCCTCCTCATGCGCTGTCTGTGTGAGGAGGAAAAGCCTGCGATAAGAGATGATCTCATATGTTTACATATGAGATCACCTCTCGTTGGACAAGCCGGTCGAGTGCTAAATGGCTGCTGTGATTGGCCATTTAGCACGATCTGTTGGACACGGCCAACACAGAACTTCCCCGATGCGCGCTTGCGGTGGTGCGCAGAGGGGAAGTAAACTGGAGGACGTCCAGGGACGCCCTTCCGGCAATTGGCGTCCACGCTGTAGACGTCTTTCATCTATAGCGTGGGCGCGAAGTGGTTAACTAAAGAATGTGACTGCTTTTATTTCCGCCATATCCCCACTAAGGGTCCGATCAGGTCCGCCTGAAAAACTGACAGGTGAACCTGATCAGACAGCCCGTGTGAAAGGGACCAAGCAGGGAGATTACAAATAATTTTAATTAAGAAAAAAAAAAAACTCTGCCAACACTCTGCCAAACATTTTAATAGAAACAACTTTTTTTTTACCGAATTTTCTGTATTTTTTGATTTATAGCGCAAAAAATAAAGAACCCAGCGGTGAATAAATACCACCAAAAAAAAAAAAAAAAAGGTGTGAAAAAAAAGGACAAAAAATTCATTTGGGTACAGTGTTGCATGACTGAGTAATTGTCATTGAAAGTGTGAGCACCAAAAGCTGAAAATTGGTCTGGTTAGGAAGGGGGTTTAAGTCCCCAGTAGTTAACATTGCATTAGCATTGTTAGAGGTGTTGCAATACCAATGGCCGCCACAAGATGGCGCCATATTACAGAAGGACTTCAGAAGGCCGCAAAGCCGTGGCCTAAATTACTAATCACAAGGCCCAATTCTAGTCGCAAATGCGACCTGGCGACCGGGGTTTGTCGAGCCCTCCATTACATCCATCAATATCCCCAGAATTAGTGTCAGGAACAACTGTTTGCTAAAATTGTAACCTAAAATTATAAATTCTCTTACAACAGCAGAAAGGTCTGTTCCTCACAAAACTCATTATGGTACATGCAATCAATACTGCAGGAACATACAAAGATCAGCCATAACATTATGACCACTGACAGGTGAAGAGAATAACTGATTATCTCATGACAAATGTCAATTGAAAGTGAGTGGGATATATTATGCAGAAAGTGAACATGATGTCCCTGACAAAGAAAAAAAATTGCCAATGATTTGAGTGACTTTAACAAGGACCAAATTATAATGGCTAGACGACTGGGTCAGAGCAACTCAAAACCACAGCTCTTGTGGGATGTTTCTGATCTTCAGTAGTCAGGACCTACTAGAAGTGGTCCAAGGAAGGAAATGAAGTCTGACCTATCTAGTCAGATTCAGTACAACAGCTACTGTTGCTCAAATTTCTGAAAAGTTAGTTCTAGTAAAATAAGTACGATCCATGGAAGCCTTACCTCACAATTTACTAAAAAACTTAAAGCATCCACTACTGTCGGCTTGGTGCCAGATACCACAGCTTACCTTCAGAGGTTTTGTCGAGTCCAACCAATGGGTTATAATGTTATGGCTGATCGGGGTATGTATGTATGCATATACATACACTTTCTACAAGCAGATTTGTGTTCAGACGCTTCAATAGATTTAGTACAGCTTTCATTTAAATAATTTTTTTGCTGCACAACACAGTCCGCATAGACCAGGCAATTTGGCTTATGTCCTAATGGTTCAGTTCACAGTGATGTGTGCTGAACAAACAAAAATTGGCACTTTGCAACATTTCAATAAAGTTGAAAAAACAAAAAAGGTAAATAGTGTGACATATCATTTACAACCCAGCAGGATTGTTCCCTTCACAACATACACCAGTGGCCGCAGCATAATGAGCCCTTAACTTGCTGCACTGATTATATAATACAATTTCCTTATGTGTAAAATAACAGACATGGAAAGGAAAAAAAATGCACATACAATAGAGCTGCACGGTTCTGGTCAAAACAAGATTCACAATTTTTTTTTGCTTAGGATAAAAAAAAAAAAATTATATTATATTTATTTATATTATATATATATATATATATATATATATATATATATATATATATATATATATATATATATATATACACACACACACACACACACACACACACACACACACAATTCTCGCAGCGTAAAATCTTCCAAATTAAAAAAAAAAAAAAAAAATAGGGCTAACTTTACTGTTTTTTTTTTTTTTTATTTAAGTGTAATTTTTTCCCCAAAAATTGTATTTGAACGAATGCTGCGCAAATAAAGTGTGACATAAAATATTGCAACAACCACCATTTTATTCTCCAGGGTCTACTAAAAAAAAAAAAAAAAAAAAAAATTATATATATCAAAATTCTTTTGACGGCTGTCAAAATTCTCTGCATAGAAAGAATCAGTCAATAACTTTGTGAAGATTGCAAGGGGAACAAAAAAAAAAAAAACACATGATTCTTTACAATTAATCGTGCAGCTCTAACATAAAACATTCCATAAGAAATGCAAAGCTGCAATCAAAAGATTGCAATCTTATAAAATATAAATCTTATAAAATCTTGTTTTTTTAGGTCTCATCCACACTGGGCATGTAGAAAGCTGCTACAGATGGGCACAGTGATAGCTCAAGTGAGGATTCAACCAAGTATAAAAAGGAGTGAGGGGGGATAGTACTACCTAAACATTATTGCCTTAGCCTAGGTTCACATTGGTCCAATTTGTCAAATCACATGCCAAATAGGCATCTTTCGCCGTCAATGGCACCGTCCGCATCAGTGAGGCAACGACTTTGCAGAGCTGCACCGATTACCAAAAGTAGTTCCTGAAATACATTTGGCGACTTCGGGGGGGAGATTTGTATAGAGATCTGGGAATGAACCTGCACAGATGTCTGTCAAATCATCCCCCAATTCGGACTGCATTGCTGGGATAGAATTGTGCGAGTTCAGCTGAACTCACACAATTTTTAATCCGCAGCAATGTGATCCTAGGCTTGCTGTAAAAATGTTTGTGCTTTAGAATCACTTTAAATCAACCTGTTGGCCGCTGTCATCTTCCAGGTTTTTAGCCTCTTGATTGGAATTTATAACACAGCTGGGGTGTGCTGGGAACACATGTGGAGCTGTGCACGTGCAGCTCAGTGTGCATTCAATAGAAGACAGCAGGCAGGTATTTGTTAAAAAAAAAAAAAAAAAAAAAGAAAGAACAATAAAAAATAGATGATCCAGCGCTAGGTGGAAGGAAGAGGGCAGCTTGCCACAAGGTCAACATACAAAAACCTTTCTAGATGAATTAGTGTTACTAAACCCAGGACCCTGCATGTACTATATCTGGTGTCTCAGTACACAGAAATAGAATTATTGTAAATATAAACTAGGGTTGTCCCAACATCACAAGACCGATTACAAGTACTGATACCTTTTTCAAGTACTCTAATAGCGATTCTTTATTTTTTCATGCGACAGTGGCACTAATGTTAGTAGTTTTTAATTTTTTTTTACAATTTTATTTTTAACAATTTATTTTTTACAATAATAACGGTGAGATGTCGGGGGTCTAAACAGACCCCTGACATCTCCCCTTTGAGACATGGAAAAGGACTGAGGATAGCGATTCTCCAGTCCCTTTCTCAGCAACCTCAGCTGCACTGGAGATGAATAGAAAGGAGACAGCGGCTCTTCTCCATTCTTAAACTGAAGCATTGTACAGTTTACAATGTTCAGTTATGAATGGACAGAGTCAGTGATCCGCGATCTTTCAGGAATGCACAGTCAGTGAGTGGGGGGGGGGGGGGGGGGGGAGGAAGGAGGGAACTGGGGGAGCACATGGAGGAGGGGGTACCGGAGGAGCCCACGGAAGAGCACAGAGGAGGACACAGAGGGGAGACGGAGGAGTATTCAGGGGACACTCAGGGATGATCGGTGCGGGGGGAAGTTATAATCACTGATCTCCCGTCCGCGGGTTCCAGCTGCTTTAATGAAAGCCACGCAGGGAGATCAGCGATTATAACTTCCCCTCCCGCCGTAACGATCATCCCTGAGTGTCCAGGTATCGGGAGCATTCGCAAGTACTCCTGCAAATACTCAGTATCGGGACACAACTAATATAAACTACTAAATACCCTTTCTCATCAGGATTTATAGCAGTCTTGTGACTTGCATCAGTGTCCAGTCGAGCACTGGTTAAAAAGCTTACAAGGAGGAGTTTATTTTCCTCTGACTGTCCTATGAGGCTGCATGACCCCTGATCTATCTGGAGAGTGCTGATCACATGCACCCTCTCAATAATAAAAAGAAAAAAAAAAAAAAAAAAAAAACACCTCTAGCAATAGACAGCAAACTGAGCATGTGCAGAGACTCTGTACTATAAGGAGACGGGCTTGGGACTGTGGAAGAAGGGGAGGATCAAACAACCTTTTTACACAATGTAGAGGATTAACCCCTCAAGTTCCACAGTGAGTATAACAAGCATGCTCTACTGCATATACAGACTGGTTTTACTGCTAAGGGTTTAGTAACACTTTAACCACTTCCCGACCGCCTCCTGCACATATACGTCGGCAGAATGGCACGGCTAGGCAAAAGCAGGTACGTCCCCTTTAATTGCCTAGCCGTGGTGTCGCGCGCTCGCGACCCGATCGGGAGCTCCGTGAACACAGCCGCGGGACCAGCGGACCCGATCGCCGCTGGTGTCCCGCGATCGGGTCACAGAGCAGAACAACGGGGAGAGGTCTGTGTAAACAAACCCCTCCCCGCGCTTCCTACACTGCCTGTCATTGATCGGCTGTTCCCTGTCATCAGGAAAGCCGATCAGTGACGTCAGACGTCAGCCTAATGTAAAAAAAAAAAAAAAAAAAAAAAACACGTCACAGACCATAACCCCTCCCCCCTAGTGGTTAACTCTTTCACTGCCATTTATACAGGAATCAATGCATTTAAATAGCATTGATTGCTGTATAAATGACAATGGTCCCAAAAATGTCCAATATGTCCGCCATAATGTCACAGTCACAATTAAAAAAAAAAATAAATAAAAACGCTGATCGCCGCCTCTACTAGTAAAAAAAAAAAAAAAAAAAATATTAATAAAAATGCTATAAAACTATCCCCTATTTTGTAAACGCTATAACTTTTGCGCAAATCAATCAATAAATCGCTAATTGTGATTTTTTTTACCAAAAATATGTAGAAGAATACGTATCGGCCTAAACTGAGGAAAAATGATTTTTTTTTTTTTTTTATATATTTTTGGGGGATATTTATTATAGCAAAAAGTAAAAAATATCGCATTTTTTTCAAAATTGTCGCTCTATTTTTGTTTATAGCACAAAAAATGAAAACCGCAGGGGCGATCAAAGACCACCAAAAGAAAGCTCTTTTTGTGGGAAAAAAAAGGACGTCAATTTTGTTTGGGAGCCACATCGCATGACCGCGCAATTGTCAGTTAAAACTAATTGCAAAAAGGGGCCTGGTCCTTTGGCTGTAAATTGGTCCAGGGCTGAAGTGGTTAAGTAAACAAAGTGCACCACCTGTAGCGGTGAAGAAATATCAAAATCTAAACCGAAATAAACGTGATGAAAAAAAATAAAAAATAAAACACATTATCAGAAATATGATGCAATCATAAAAATGACTAAACATGCAAATCACCCATTACAATATATTAAATGCATTAATTTGTGTCTAAAAAAAAATAAAGTATAAAATCAACCAAGTTCATAAAAATAGGGTACATCAATTCTCCACAGAAGATCAGAGAATTAACAGATAACTAATTTTTACGAATTAATCATTTTTGATGAATTGCTTTTCGAGGTAAAGTTTTTTTTAAAAAGGCAAGTTTTTTTTTTTAACAACAAGTAAAGCTCACCTGCTGGTTTTGCATATTGCAGCACGGATCCTTGTCTCGGGTCCCAGTCGGCGCTACTGCCACCCCCCCTCCTGCAGAGTGCCCCCAGAGCAAATAGTTTACTATGCTCCGTGTGTCACACACATTGCCGTGGCTCAGCCCCCTCTATCCCATCATTAGCTGTGAATGACAGCAGCGGGAGCCAATGGCTACTGCCACTGTCTCAGGCAATGAGGAGGGGAAGTCCCCGGAGAGCCGGGGGGGGGGGGGGGGGTGTTGCAAAAAGTAGTTTTTACACCTTCATGCATAAAAGGTAGAAAAACCTTGAGCCTTTACAACCACCTGAGGCTTCTGATAATTCTACACTGCTACAGATGCTGCACTTTACTTAAAAGTAGTTGTAAAGGCTGAAGGTTTTTTTACCTTCATGCATTTTATGTATTATGGTAAAAATCCTTGTGTGTGCTGCTCCCCCCACCTTATACTCAACTGAGCTGACCTCTCAATCCAGCAATGTGCACAGGAGCCTCAGCTGTCCAGGGTCTCTCTCCTTATTAAGACACAGCAGCGGGAACCACTGGCTCCCACTGCTGTCAATCACCCTCAGTAAGCCAAAGAGGAGAGAGCAGGGGGCGGAGCAAAGCGATGGCTCTGTGTGTCTTATAGACACAGAGCAGGACTTGGGTGTGAGCATGCACCAGTGCCACCATAGCAGGCAGCTTGCTATTGGGAGCACTGGTCAAGCGGTAGGAGCCAGGAGCACCAGAGGGGGGACCAGAAAATAATAGGATAAGGGCTGCTCTGTGCAAAACAAACCTTTATAATCAGTTTAAGGGGCAGTTCTCACCACATGCAGTGTCTTTTTCTGCATCAAACCCGCATGGAAAGTAGGTTATATGGGTTCCAATGGCATAGTTCATACCAGTGCAGTGCGTTCCAGTACTTTTCAGCTGCAGGAAAAAAAATTTAAAAAAATGTGCTGCTTTTTTCCTGCACAGAACTCTACTGCAGAAACGCATACAGTTTTTGTGGTGTGAATTGGCACTAAGTGTTTGTTAATGCAGAAGTGGCATTGCATGTCTCCTCTGCAACAAAGAGCTGCCTGCTTGCAGTTTTTGCATTAGGCGTTGTAAAACTTTAAACGCAGCAATCATTCAGAACACACCACCACCAGGCTAAAACACAGCAGCTGGCGTGTGCTGTAAGCAGGCATTGTATGCACTGCGTTCAGTGAATCGTACCAGTTACTTGTTTTTTCCTTTCAACTTTATTGAAACGTCATGTTGACATCGTTAAGCAATGCAGCACATTGCAAGGTGGTGCAGTGCGTTTGAAACATGCCGCAGGGGGGAAAAAAATATAATAAATAATTAGTTGTACTTTTCTTCATCATGGTGATATCGTTTAACTAAAGCTAGCCATACATAAATTGGGCCACTTTAGCAGGGACTGGCCTAATTTCAAGTCACGTATGGGCAGGGAGTTGGTATAGAAGTTAATCTACCGGATTTTCCCTGCTGGATCAACTGTGGGCTATAGCCTGCAATGCTGATCAGTGTAGTCCGAGCGAGGGGAATAGTCAGTTTTTGCTTTTCAACCTGCTGGTTGAAGATAAGTTGTAAAGTCTCAGGATTTTTCACCCTATGCATTAAGGTGAAAAACCTGGTGCTGCAGCTGCCCCCCAGAGCCCCCTTTTTTCTCACCTGAACCCGATCGTTCCAGCGATGAACACGAGCCCAGCAGCTCCAGTCGATGTCTCAGGTCCTCATTGGATAGATTGATAGAAGCAGGAGCCATTGGCTCCCGCTGCCGTCAATAAAATCCAGAGACATGGAGCCAGGTGATGCCAAGTCCTGCTGTCTGTGTCAATGGATGCAGCTGCAGGACAGGGGAGTGCACCCGCACGTGTGACCCCCATGGAAAGTGGCGCTCTGTGGGGGCACTCGGCAAATGGGAGGAGCCAGGAGCGCCGCTGGGGATCCCAGAGAAGGAGGATCGGGCCGCTCTGTGCAAAACCCTTGCACGGAGAAAGCATGTTTGTTATAAAAAATATTCACAATCACTTTAACCACTTGCCGACCGCACTATAGGCGAATGATGGCTGCAATGCAGACAAATAGTTCTGGGAGGCTGTCATGCGACGGCCTTCCATGATAGTGCCCGCAGCGGCGGGAAGGACACTGCTGAACACAGATTGTGCTAAAGAGCCAATCAGCGGCTCTTTACCATGTGATTAAATGTGTCCAAATCGGCATGCCTTTCCTCATGTTGAAAGCACTAGGAAGGGAGAAGAGACACAATAACCGGCTTCTCTAAAAGGGACATGTACACTGATAATTCAGGGCACTGATCAGTGTAGTCCCAACAATGCTGCCAATCTCTGCCCACCAGTACCCATCAGTGAAGGAGAAAAATTACCGGTTTGCAAAAATGTTAGAACAAACCGTAAAAAAAAGTTTTTTTTGGGGAAGCGGGGGTTCAAACTTCTATTTGTTTCTATTTAGCAAAAAAAAAAAAAAATAATGATAAAGACGTTGTATGACCGCGCACTTTTCAAAGTGTGAGCGTTGAAAGCTAAAAATTGGCCTGGGCAGGAAGGGGGTGAAAGTGCTCAGCAGACAAGTGGTTAAAAAAAAATAAAAAAAAAAAAGAGAAAAAAATAAAAAACACCCCACACACTGAATCCAGTCTACAGGCTTCTTAAATAGAACAGTATGAAAGACTTCCCCAGCACATCCGATGCGAATGTGGTCTGCAGTTGAACAAGTGCAAGACAGAATATGATTGGTCAGTATGGGCTACTCTGTACAAAAATCAACAGACATAGGAGTGGGGTGCAGTAACCTATAGCAACTAATCAGAACGTGTCACCTATGTGACCTAGCAGAAGCGATGTGATTGGATGATCTTGGGGGGGGGGGGGGGGCGACGACTGTCTGACAGAATAGAAGCCTGCTTATACACACACATAGTCTACATACCGCACCCGCTGCGTGATAGGAAGTGTCTGTGCCGGTGGGCCAGCGCTCCGGTGTTCTCAGTACGCAGCCAGACGCACTGCACGCTGGGACTTGTAGTCCCTTAGAAGCTGCAGTGTGGAGCCCCCAGGACTCGGTGCCGAGGCACGCTGGTACTTGTAGTCCCTTAGAAGATGCAGTATGGATCCCCGGGACTCGGTGCCGAGGCACGCTGGGACTTGTAGTCCCTTAGAAACTGCAGTGTGGAGCTCCAGGGCTCGGTGCCGAGGCACGCTGGCACTTGTAGTTCCCTAGAAGCTGCAGTGTGGAGCTCCCCCAGGACTCGGTGCTGGGACTTGTAGCCCCCTCAGCAGGGTTGCGGCAGCGCTGTAGGGGGATGTCAGCTGCCAGTTACAGGCACAGTCCGTGCAGCAATAGCTATGGAACACCTACATTCAAGGCGACGATCCCTTTCCTCTTCACCGCACTAAGCACCGATCCCCACTGTCAGCGTTCCCAGACACGGTTCGGTCCTCTCTCAGACACTACTTCGGTTTCCGGTTCCGGTCTCCGTCTTTCTCTTCCCTCAGTCTGACTGTACCGCGCTCCGCCACCGGTCACGTGACGACCGACGGCCCGCCCACCCACCAAACAAGGGAAGCGGTAGGGGGCGGAGCCTGTGGGATGAGCCGAGTTCTCCCCTCCCACAAGCTGAAAAGGAAATAGACCGGAGCGGGGAGAGGAGTGTGTTGTGTGCGGATTACCGCAGTGGTGGCTGGAGAGGGGAGGACAGGGATGTATGGCGGCCATACTCCATCATAGGGGGGGGCAGATCTCTGGAAATGTCCCTGACCATAGAAGAAAGTCATATGTCACATGGGACCTTCCAGATCATCAGGAGCCCCGACACAAAGCATGACGTGGAGTGGATCCCTGGGCATCCCAAACATTACTCCCTAAAAGGACTGCATCTTCCGTTACACATTTCATGGGCTCTGTTTAGTCTGTGCCCCCCTTCCCCCCCCCCCCCCCTTCGTTCGTGTCATTTCCATATGCTTGCTCGGCAACATTGTTATTTTATTAAACGAAGACATTTTCTAGATTTGCCCCTCAATTAGTACATAGCAATCGATTTACTAAAGGCATATAGGTTGTTTGTGTGCAAGAGAATTCGTGAATCCTCACTTTGTAAAGAATACCCAATCATATGCAAGGAAGGAAAAAAAACAAAACAGTATTTTGCTGCCACGTGATTGGTTGATGAAAAATAGCAAAGCTTCACCTTGTTTACTAAGGCCGGCCATACACAAACTGGTGGCCGCTGCGACAAGCTGTCGCAGAACTACAAGTCCCATCATGCCTCTGCCTGAGGGAGTCATGCTTGTAACTGTCAGCCTTGCAATGCCTCATGGGACTTGTAGTTTTGCAACAGCTGGAGGGCCGCCAGTTAGAGAGCCCTGCTTTAGTGGGTAGGCTGAATGTACCACGTTGATTGATCAACTTGGGTACAACCAGCCTGCTGTATTCTCTTGCGATTATCGCTTGCGGCCAGTGACGTCGCTGGGGGGTGGGTTTTGGGTCTATAGCCCCGAATCTGGGGTCCATAGCCCCGAGTCCCTCAGAGACGGCCGTGGCCTCTACAGCCAGGCCGCGAGTGCGGGCAGCACCAGAGAGCAGGCAGGCAGCACGGGAGAGACGGGCGGGAAAGAAAGCAGAGAGATGACATCATCTCTCACCTCCCGCCCTGCATCCCTGCTGTTTCTCTCTCACTGTGAAGCCACGGGCAGCAGTGTGACCCTGATGTAAGTGGGGGAGGCTCTCTGGGGACCCTGATGTAAGTGGGGGAGGCTCTCTGTGGACCCTGATGTAAGCGAGAGGCTCTCTGGGGACCCTGATGTAAGTGGGGGAGGCTCTCTGGGGACCCTGATGTAAGCGAGAGGCTCTCTGGGGACCCTGATGTAAGTGGGGGAGGCTCTCTGTGGACCCTGATGTAAGCGAGAGGCTCTCTGGGGACCCTGATGTAAGTGGGGGAGGCTCTCTGTGGACCCTTATGTAAGCGAGAGGCTCTCTGGGGACCCTGATGTAAGTGGGGGAGGCTCTCTGTGGACCCTGATGTAAGCGAGAGGCTCTCTGGGGACCCTGATGTAAGTGGGGAAGGCTCTCTGGGGACCCTGATGTAAGGGGGGAGGCTCTCTGGGGACCCTGATGTAAGGGGGGGCTCTCTGGGCAGCCTGATGTAAGGGGGGCTCTCTGGGTACCCTGATGTAAGAAGGGGCTCTCTGGGGATCTTGATGCAAGGGGGGGGCTCTCTGGGGACTCTGAGGTAAGGCGGAGCTCTCTGGGGACCCTGATATTAATGGGGGGGCTTTCTGGGGACCCTGATGCAAGGGGGGAGGCTCTCTGGTGACCCTGATGTAAGGGAGGGGCTCTCTGGGGACCCTGATGTAAGTAAGGGGCTCTCTGGGGACCCTGATACAGGGGGGCTCTCTGAGGTAAGCAGGGGCTCTCTGGGGACCCCAATGTAAGTGGTGGAGGCTCTCTGGGGACCCTGATGTAAGTGGGGGGTTTTCTGGGGATCCTGATGCAAGGGGAAGGCTCTGGGGACTCTGATGTAAGGGGGAGGCTCTCTGGGGACCCTGATGTTTTTTGTAGACATAGCAACGCCCCTGCTTGCGGCTGCTATACAGTGCCTAGAAAAAGTATTCACACCCCTTGAAATTTTCCAAATTTTGTCATGTTACAACCAAAAATGTAAATATATTTTATTGGGATTTTATGTGATAGACCAACACAAAGTGGCACATAATTGTGAAGTGAATGGAAAGTGATAAATGGTTTTCAATTTTTTTTTTTTTTTTACAAATAAATATCTGAAAAGTGTGGTGTGCATTTGTATTCAGCTTCCTTTACTCTGATACACCTACTAAAATCTAGTGCAACCAATTGCCTTCAGAAGTTACCTAATTAGTAAATAGAGTCTAACCGTGTGTAATATAATCTCAGTATAAATACAGCTGTTCTGTGAAGCCCTCAGACGTTTGTTAGAGAACCTTAGTGAACAAATGGCATCATGAAGGCTAAGGAACATACCAGACAGGTCAGGGATAACGTTGTGGAAAGTTTAAAGCAGGGTTAGGTTATACAAAAAATATCCCAAGCTTTGAACTTCTCACAGAGCATTGTTTACTCCATCATCCAAAAATGAAAGGAGTATGGCACAACTGCAAATCTACCAAGACATGGCCGTCCACCTAATCTGACAGGCCGGGCAAGGAGAGCATCAACTCTGAAAAGCAGCCAAGAGGCCCATGGTAATTCTGGAGGAGCTGCAGAGATCCACAGCTCAGGTGGGAAGACAGCAAACGTGGAAGAAGGTGTTCTGATCAGATGAGATCAAAATTGAATTGTTTTTCCTAAAAAGCAAAACTCTATGTGTGTCAGAAAACTAACACTGCACATCACCCCGAATACACCATCCCCACCGTGAAATGTGGTGGTGGCAGCATCATGTTGTGGGGACAGGGAAGCTGGTCAGAGTTGATGGGAAGATGGATGGGGCCAAATACAAGGCAATCTTAGAAGAAAACCTGTTATGCCGCGTACACACGATCGGACTATTCGGCGGACTTAGTCCCGCAGACAATCCGCCGGACTTTCCAGCGGAGGACTTTGCCCACACACGGAGTAAAGTCCGTTAATTTTGAACGTGACTCCAGGTAGACGGGACTAGCAAAGGAAGTCAATGCCGCCACCTCCATCGGCGAGATTGACACCTTGCTAGCCCCGTCACATGGTATGGATAATTTTGAGTCAAGACTTCTTTCTAAAGCCTCATACACACGATCGGACTTTGTACCAACTTTCCCGTGGATTTTTGTACAAAGGGCGTTGGCCCCAAGTTTGTATTGCATACACACGATCAGACTTTTTAGGGAACAAACATGAACGTAGTGACGTTTCAACGTACTGACGACACTTCAAAAGAGGACGTTCAAATACTCCAGCGCCACCTTTGGTCAACTTCTGTATTGTTGTCTGATCTTTTTCATTGGTTCTGAGCCTGCGTGTTTGTACTTTGTACAAAAGTCCGATGGTTTTGTGTACACACGGTCGGACTTTGCTCCATCAGACTTTTGTTGGAAGAAAGTTGGTCCGTTCGCACAGCCAACAAAAGTCCGATGAAAACTGAAAAAGTTGGTCCGATGGAGTGTACACACGGTCGGATGTTGGTCCAAAACAGCTAATTTGCATGTTTGTTGTCAAAAAGTCTGATCGTGTGTACAGCCCTTAAGTCCGCCGGACTTTTGGGAAGAAAAAATCAGCCGGAGCTACACAGCCAGAGCTACAGTACAAAGAAATGGTTCAGATCAAAGCATATTCATGTGTTAGAATGGCCCAGTCCAGACCTAAATCCAATTGAGAATCTGTGGCAAGACTTGAAAATTGCTGTTCACAGACACTCTCCATTCAATCTGACAGAGCTTGAGCTATTTTGCAAAGAAGAATGGGCAAAAATGTTACTCTCTAGATGTGCCAAGCTGGTAGAGACATCCCCAAAAAGACTTGCAGCTGTAATTGCAGCAAAAGGTGATTCTACAAAGTATTGGCTCAATAGGGCTGAATACAAATGCACGCCACACTTTTCACATATTTATTTGTAAAAAAATGTTAAAAAAGATTTATAATTTTTCTTCCACTTCACAATTATGTGACACTCTGGGGGTTATTTACAAAAGGCAAATCCACTTTGCACTACAAGTGCACTTGGAAGTGCAGTCGCTGTAGATCTGAAGGGGACATGCAAGGAAAATAAAAAATAGCATTTTTGCTTGCACATGATTGGATGATAAAATCAGCAGAGCTTCCCCTCATTTCAGAACTTCCCCTCAGATCTACAGCGTTCTACAACAAGCTTGTTTAACAAGGGGACCCCCAGATCCCGGCCCCCCCTGTTTGAAATGGTAACGGGTACATTGTAGGGACCCCCGCACAATTTTCTTTTTTAATTTTGGTTTGGGGTTCTCCTTAATAAAATACTTTTGTTCCTTTAGAAATGTCATTTTGTGCAGGGACTATTCTAAACACGGGAAAAATGTGCCACTTTACAGGCATACTATAGACACCCCCCAGGTACGAAACTTAAAGGAATATTTCACTTTTATTGTTTCACTTCAAGCATTATTAAAATCACTGCTCCAGAAAAAACGGCTGTTTTTTTTTTTTAAATGTCATTGATACATGTCCCCTGGGGCAGGACCCGGCTCCCCAAACACTATGACAAAAACTTTCATATAAGCCTTTAAAATTAACACTTTTTCGGCGTTCACTAGTACATCCGAACAACCAAAGTTCGGCCCGAACTTATGCTCGGGCCGAACCGTTTGCCCATCCTTAATTGTTTAGTGTTACAATAACCACTTACCGACTGCCCCACACAGATATACTGCCACTCCTGTGCTGTGATTTTTTACTGCACAAACTGATTGGCAGGTCCAGGACAAAGATTGGTTGCCGGGACCCGCTGTTCGGCTCCGTCATTCAGGAAAGGGAACACAGAGCTCTGAATACAGGGACAGGCGATCTTGCTGTTTTTTATTTCCTGCAAAGCAGGGAAAAAACAAGGTCGCTTAATAAAAGCAGCACACATTACACCTAGTTTGGCACACATTTAACCCATTGTTTGCTCCTAGATGTTAACGCCTTCCCAGCCAGTGTCATTAGTACGGTGACAGTGTATAGTATTAACACTGATGACTGTATTAGCCACTTGCCAACCCCAATACATATACATACATTGCGGTTTGCATGTGTTTTTTTTTTTCAGCTGGCGACTGGCTTTCTCATGAAAATGGTCCAAGAGGCTCATTAGCCGCAGGATCGCTTTCAGAAGCCCCTCACTGGTGTTTCTCTGGCTTACCGAGACTGACGGTGTAGCCGGCTGGTCACAGAGGCGGACAGAGACCAGATTATCTATGACCTTGGAGGACCGTAGCGACGGCATGACCTCACTTCTTGTCTACGGAGAAAGTATTTTTTTTTTTTTTAAAGCAAAAGTTTTAAATTTTATTAATTTTTTTGATCTTTTGCTTTTAATTAAAGGTAAAGGAGAGATTAGAGCACCACCATCCCTAAATTGCAAACACATATGTAAACAATGTTTGCACCACACATGTGAGGTATCACCACCAACATTAGAGCGATAGCAATCATTCTAGCACTATACCTTCTCTGTAACTCTAAACAGATAACCTGTAAAATTTTTTAAAGCATCGTCTATGGAGATTTTGAAATACCGTCGTTTGTCGCCGTTTCACAAGCTTGCAGAATTTTAAAGTGTGACATGTTAGGTATCTATTTACTCAGTGTAACATAATTTTTTATCTTTTACAAAAAATTGGGATATACATCGTGTTTTCTTTAAATTCATTAAAGTTTATTTTTTCCAAAAATATTGCGTTTGAAAAAACGCTGCACAAATACTATGTGATATAAAAAGATCCTCTCTGCGAAAAAAAAATATAATCTTTGGGGTATATAAGTAATTTTCTAGCAAAAAATACAGATTCTGTCAAATTAGCCAACTGGTTTGAGAAATTGCTGTTTGAACACAACACCGGCAACCGAATACAGTCTGCTGCATTATGAGCGAAGATCTTTACTTGCTCCAATACTAACCAAAAAAATGGCCACCCCCAAGGCAGCGACAACTTTGTCCTTGTTAGCCGCTGTGGTGTCAAAACAGCCAAATCTGCCTGTACCGGACTGTATTCGATTGCTGGTGTTGTGTTCAAACAGCAATTTGTCTAAATCTGCAATTACTGATGGTTTAAAGAAACCAGAAGTGAGGTTGTTGGAGTTTCTGATGAGTTGGCTAATTTGACAGAACACCAGCTCTCAATTGAGCCGGTTCACACATCCCTGTGGCGGCTGCGGAGCGAATTACACAGGGGTCCTGTGCGTCTTTGGCTCCGTTTCAGGTCCGAAGTCAGGCAAAAATTCAGACTTGATTCGTCCCTGAAAAGGAGAACAGGGACGCACTGGACTCCTGCTGTATACATCAATATTAGGTGTGAACCCAGCCTTAAACTTGTAAACACAAAGTGTCAGAAAAAGCTTGGTCTTCAAGTGTTTAGTGTCACTATTGATGTCAGTGTCAGTTAGTGTACCGCCACACTATCACAGTCCCACAATAAGTCCCTGATTTACTGTAGACAATATAACTTTCATGTAAACCAGGGATCTCCAAACTACGAACCCCCAGCTGTTGCAGAACTACACATCCCAGCAGGCATTGTAAAACTTTGACATTCACAGGCATGAGTAGGCATGATGGGAATTGTAGTTCCTGAACAACTGGAGGGCCATAGTTTGGAGACCCCTGATGTAAACCAAATAATATACACTTATTAGCATTTTTTTTAACAAGGACATGTAGCAGAATACATCTTGACCTAAATTCACGAAGAAATTAGATTTAGTTACATTTTTATTGGATATGTTTTATAGCAGAAAGTAAGAAATATTGTTAGTTTTTTTTCAAAATTTTCACTTTTTTTGTAAACCGCAAAAAATAACAAACCCAAATACCAACAAAAGAAAGCTCTATTTGTGTTAAAAAAATGATAAAAATGTCATTTGCACACAGTGGTGCTCAACCGCACAATTGTCAGTTGAAATAGCACAGTGCCGAATAGAAAAAAATGCTCTGGTCATAAAGGGGGTAAGATCTTCTAGAGGTCAAATAGTTAAAGCTGACATTCAAAAAAAATCAGCTTTTATCCATTCTAATCCTCCACCCCCCACCTTTTGAAAAAGGCGACCAAAACGAAGCAACGGACTACACCGTTTGCCCGCCTTCTCCTGGAGATGGGCCTCACAGATGTATGGAGGATGCATAACCCTGATGCTAAAGTGTATTCCTGCCAATCAGCTTCGGTGGGTGGCTTATTACGTATTGACTTAGGACTGGGAAAACAGAAAATTGTATACTTACCTTTCCGTAATTTTCCTTTCCTGTCGCATCTTCATGGCAGCATACACTCTGGGGTTGTGACTCCGTCTCCACAACCTGATAGGACCACATAACTATAAGATGAAGCTATGGCCCCCGCCCCAGCATTCTCCGTATATATTAATCACCTTCTATGGGTGGGTTTATTGTATGCTGCCATGAAGATGCGACAGGAAAGGAAAATTACGGAAAGGTAAGTATACAATTTTCTGTTTTCCTGTCGCATCATGGCAGCATACACTCTGGGGAGTAACTCGCAGACTGGGTGGGAATGCAAGAAAAATAAATGTATTAACAAGAAACAGAGGAGTTGGCCTGAATTACGGCCCTTCCCAAATCTACTGTTGAAAGTTGTGCAGAATCCACCCTATAATGTGACATAAAGGTGTTTCTGGAAGACCAGGTAGCCGCCCCACAAATAGTCTCTGCCGAGACCCTACAATAGGCTGCCCAAGAAGTTGCCACTGCCCTGGTGGAATGTGCCTTTAAGCCCTCCGGAATCTGTTGCTCACTCAGTGAGTATGCCTTTTTGATAGTCTTCACCAGCCATGAAGCGATGGTGTGAGCCGAGGCCGCCTGACCTTTTCTATGGCCGTATGGGATGACTAAGAGGTTCTCCGATCTCCTGATCGATTCTGTTGCTGAGAGGTACTTCAGGATGTTGCCCCTGACATCCAGAGGATGAGGATCACCTTGATCTGTGATAAGGACTGGAAGGTTGATCTCCTGATTAAAGTGAAATGAGGAGGATACCTTTAGGTACGAAACGATCTGAAGGTTTAGTACTATCCTGTCGGGTAGACGACTAGATACGGTTCTTTGGCCATCAAGGCTTGCATCTCTGAGACCCTCTTTGCTGAAGTGATAGCAATCAGAAATGAGACTTTAAGCGTCAGGTTCCAAAGGGAAATGTTGTCGAGTGGAGAGAATGGATCATTAGACAGTATTTCCAGGACAACTGAGAGGTCCCATGCTGAGAATGATGGTTTCCTAGGTGGCCTTAGTTTAAGGCAGGCCCTCTGAAATTGGATAACCAGAGGATCATGTGCCCATTTGACCCCGGTCAGGGCGGATAAGGCTGAAACCTGGACCTTCAGGGTACTGGATCGAAGACCCTTCTCTAGGCCTGACTGCAGAAATTCCAGGATTTGAGGAGCTGTCAGAGAAGATATGTCCCAACCTTGTTGTTGAGAGAAGGCGGTAAACTTCTCCCAGATCCTTCTGTAGGTGTTGTTGGTAGTCTGCTTCCTAGCCTGGAGTAATGTTTCCACTACCCTCTGAGAACAACCCTGTTCTAGGTACCTAGACCTCTCAGCCTCCAGGCCATCAGATGTAGCCTCTCCGGGTTCGGATGTAGAAGCTGGTCCTGAGAGAGCATATCTGCTGACAGCGGAAGAGGGAGAGGATTCGTTGTGTTCAACTGAAGGAGAGTAGTGAACCAAGGCCTCCTCGGCCAGAAAGGGATCACCGCCACTACTAGTGCCGTCAACCTCTTGAGCCTCAGAAGGAACCTCGCTATAAGGGGAGTCGGAGGGAAAATGTAGCCGAGGTTGAAGTTCCAGGGATGTTGTAGACAATCTACTCCCTCCACTGACGGAAAGGGGATTCTTGATAGGAACCTCCGGCATTTTACATTGGCTGGTGTGGCCGCCAGGTCTATGTCTGGTGGGCCCCAGGTCTGAATTATTATCGCAAATGCTTGGGGACTCAGCGACCACTCGTTGTTGGAAACGAATCTTCTGCTGAGTGAGTCGGCTAGGAGATTCTCGACCCCTGGGGATATAGGTCGCTCTCAGGTCCAATAGGTTCTAATGTGCCCCCTCCATCACGGGGCGAACTTCCTGCATCAGGGAGGAGCTTCTGGTGCCCCCCTGCCTGTTGATGTAGGGAACGGCCACCCTGTTGTCCATCTTTAGGAGGACTTGCTTCCCCCTCAGGTAAGTACTGAAGGCCAGGAGTGCCTGAAAGGCTGCTTTCATCTTCAGCACATTGGAGACTGCGTCCTGGATCCTGAATGGCCAGCGCCCTTGGGCCGCGTAGTGCAGGTAGTGTGCCCCCCATCCCTCCAAACTGGCATCTGAGGAGGGGGAACTATGTGCTTGTATCTCCTCAGATTGCAGGAACGAGTCCACCACTGCAAGGATCGCTTGACCTCCTCCGAGATGTAGATCGGTTGGGTCATGGATGAGCCGTCCCATTGGAGCAGAAAGGACGTTTGAAGGGGGTCTTGCGTTCCATTGGGCCCACTGGACCATAGGAATGGTCACAGACAGAGAGCCTAGGAGACTGAGACATGCTCTGGCCGGAAGGGATGTTGCTGAGATTGCTCTTCTCACCCTCTGAATCAGTGGGGAAATCTTTTCTGCCGGTAGTTGCACCGTGTTTGTCTGGGTATCCAGTTCCGCACCCAGAAAGATCATCCTCTGGGTGGGATGAGCATTGCTTTTTTTCCAGTTTATCAACCAGCCCAGTCTTTGTAGTGTGGCAACTAGGACCTCCCGATGTTGGACAAGGGACTCCTGGTTGCTTAAAAGGAGGAGGTGGTGATGGACTCTCAACCCTTTCTCCCTTAAGGATGCGATTACTGGTAGTAGTACCTTGGTGAAAGTTCTGGGGGCAGTAGAAATCCCGAACGGGAGACTCTGAAACTGGAAGTGGCCCTGATTCACCGAGAACCGAAGGAACTTCTGGAAAGCAACATGGATCGGGACGTGAAGATATGCGTCCTGGAGGTCTATGGAGAGCATCCAGTCTCCCAGATTTATGGCCTGGAGGATTGATTGTAAACTCTCCATCTTGAACGACTCCACTCGAATGGAGCGATTGAGGTTCTTTAGATCCAAGACCGGCCGAAGGTCCCCAGATTATTTCTTGACCAGAAATAACGGGGAGTAGAATCCCAGACCCCCGTTTTTACCCTGAAGGTGGAAGTCTGGTGGGACAAAAATGATCCCCTGGGGGACGTCTCTTGAAGGGCCATCTGTGCCCGAAACGGACAGTAGCCACTGTCCAAGGATCCTTTATTGCTTCCGCTCAAACCAGCTTGAATTTCGAAAGCCTTGCCCCCACTACTGCTGGCTGGGCTTTTGGTCACTGGAAGCGGGAGTCTTGGGCTTCTGAAACTTCATAAAGGATGTCTGGGGGTTCTTCCAGCCCCTCCTGTATTCTTTTCCTGGCCTATAGGATTTAGCATTCCTGTATCTGTCTGGCAGATTACGTCTGAAGGGAGGAGGCCTCTGCTGTTTCTGTTTTCTGTCCGAATCAGTCCGAATCAGTCCTGACTTCCCACTGGTCACCTTTGAAATTGCTGAGTCCAGCTTTGCACCGAAAAGGTTCTTGCCGTCATATGGAATGCGGCACCAATTTGATTTGGAGACAGGATCCGCCGACCAGCGTTTCAGCCACAGTGCCCGCCTGGCCATTACGGAGGCCAACATGGCCCTTGATGATGATTTAATCGCATCCACCAAAGCCTCTGCCACAAAAGTCCCCTGCGAGACTTAATTCCTGTAGAGCTTTTATTATGCTCTCCTGGTCCAACCTCTCAGTGTTTGATGACCATCTGGAAATGGCCCTGCCTAAAGCTGCAAGTGCCACAGCCGGTCTGCAAGCGCCTCCTGCTGCAAGGTAGGCCCTCTTCATATCGGTGTCAATCTTCCTATCCAAGATATCCCTTAATGTCACGGCATCGTCGATCGGCAATGTCACATGCCTGGCTAACCGCATGAGAGATGCGTCTACGACGGGAGGTTAGACAAGAGGACTCACTTAAGGTTCCTTCAAGGGATATAATTTGGAAAGCCTGTTATTCAGACTCGATTTCTTCTCGGGTCCTTGCCATTCCTCTTTAATTAAATCATCCAATTCCTCAATGAACGGAAAGGCCTCTGAGTCCCATTTAAGGTTTGGGAAGTATTTTTTCCGCTTTGGTTGGACTTCCTGGGGTTCCCCCCATCCGATTGCTTCCTTGACCGATTTGACAAACGGTTCAATTAGTGAAAAATCAAACCCTGCAGTTGCTTCCAACCCCTCATTGTCAGACGGGGAATCCCGCTCTTTTGACGTGCTGGGAGGAGCAGGTGAGCCACTTCGCGTTGATAACTCTGTTTCCGGAGTAAGAATCTGTGGAGCTACAGGCTCTCTAAACTGCGATTCTTTTTCCCTAGTAGCCTCCTCAAAGCATCTACGGCAGGCCAATTTATCGGGAAGGGCTGCGGCCCCCTCTGTGGCCTGAGCGACTACTCCTGCGACTGGAGCGGCTCCGTCTGTGGCCAGGATGGCTTCTCCTGCGTGAAGTCTCTCTGTGCCTTGAATCAGGAGATTTTGCGGACCTGGTAGGGCTAACCATATAGGCAGCGTTGGGATTGCTCTCTTTTTTCAATCTTCACTACTTCCCAAAAATCCTCCCCTCCTTACCTAATAGGCTGGCGGTGATCTGCTAGGGCAGTGGTCTCCATAGCAAGGAATAAGGAAAGCCTAAGGAGATACTAATTGACATAGGAAGCACAGGTGAGGTAAAACACAGCAGCTTATGCAGGAAGTATAGATGCAGAGAAAAAAACAGGCTTTTATCTCAGTAGGATGAAATAGGAGCTTTGTTGTAAGACAGGCAAACAAACTGCTGCAATTCAGCGATCTCTGGTTCAAGATACAAGGAACAGAAAAGGGTTCATTCAATTTTCCTCAGAACACATCCCAGCGCCCCTAGGAGGACAACAGAGCCCAGGAGAGCGCCCAGGCACACAGGTAGGAAGGAAAGGAAAAGAGAAAGGGAGACCACTGCAATTTGGCTAAACCTATTTAAGGTTTATATGCCAGGGTGTTTGAGGCATGATGTTAAGCCTGTTTAAGGCTTTAGTATATACATTGAGGCAGCAATATCAGAGCTTTTTTAAAACTCATGCAGGAGACAAATCAAAACAGCTTGAGCCTGTTTAAGGCTGTTAATCCAAGGTCACAGAGAGAATTGTAACATACCCCTGAGATCACCAGAGTGGGGTTCCTTCCATTTAGCTTCGTTTAGAGGCTGTACCGGTAAGGACTTCCAAACCAGGAGAGGCTAGAACCTGGCTGGGGCGAAGCGGTAAGGGGGTGATGTCCGTGCGGTCCCAACAGGTGAGGAAAAATAAGAGAATGCTGGGGCGGGGGCCGTAGCTTCATCTTATAGTTATGTGGTCCTATCAGGTTGTGGAGGCGGAGTCACAACCCCAGAGTGTATGCTGCCATGATGCGACAGGAAATGAATGTATGTTACCCATGATTGATTCATTGCAATACCACGCCAGACAGATATCAGATCACTCACCATTTACCATAGATATTCGCTTAGGGGCGGTGGCCTATGGAAGCTTAATCCCTTCTGGCTGTCACTCCTGCCAAACCCTGATCATATCCGGGGTCTTTTGATCTCCTTTCTCAAACAAAACATAGGTTCAGCGGACTTGACCACGGTATGGGAGGCGGCTAAAGCTTACCTCTGTGGGCAATTCATCAGGGAAATTTCCCACATTAAAACAAAAACCACAGAATGGGAAAAGCTGGTATTAGCAGAAGCACAAAAGGCAGAAGCACTTTATGTAGCAGACCCAAACGATAACACAAAAAGAGTGTGGTTAACGTCTCAATCCATGCTCAAAAACTTAACGTAACGTTAAGTTTTTGAACTTGCAGAAAACATAAGGTTCTTCCTACAGCAGGCGCACTTTGAGGAAGGGGAAAATACGGGTCACATCTTAGCCCTATTGGCCAAATCACAACAACCGCCTTCACATATAGTGGTGGTGGTGTATACACAGGGCTCACTGTGTCAATCTACGCATGCCATCATGGAAACCTTTAAGGAATTTTTCCAAGATGTCTATACTTCCAAAGTTCACCCCTCTGCGGAGGAAATCCATTTATTTCTAGATAAATACCCCATACCCCGCTTGTCTGCTTCGGACACAAACTAGCTAAACGCTCCTCTGACAGAGGAGGAATTATTGGAGGCCTTAGCTCACAGAATGGGAGGGCACCCGGGGCAGATGGTCTCCCATCAGAGGTCTATAAACGCTATCCCTCACAACTAATTCCAATTCTTCTACAGGTTTATAACAAGGCATTCAAAACTGGAGTGAAGCACTGATAGTGGTCTTATTGAAATCCGGTAAGGATACAGTGTCCCCAGACTCATATAGGCCTATTTGATTACTTACATTTGATGTTAAGCTGCTGGCCAGAGTCCTGGCCAACAGATTGGCCAAATGCATTCAAACAGTGATACATATGTAAAGTTTGTAGGCTTAGTGTGCATCAACACAGCCAGTACCCCTGAGAGAAGCTTGAAAGGATAGACATAGAGGTATGTATGCAATCAAAACATAAAGTAGATTTTATTTAGGGCAATTCAAGCCCAAAAACAGAAGAATAATAATATAAATGTACAAATTTGCATGAGATCAAAGTATACATAGAACAGCATTTGACCTTATACATATACATATGATGTAGTATTTGCAAAATAACTTGCGATATAACAGTAGTCTTTAGGAAAATGCCGACATGTTTCGGACGGAAGTCCTTTTTCAAAGGCAGTTAAACATCCTGTGATTTCACATATATACTGTGTGAGACAGAGTAAACATTAGTATACAAAATGTGATTACATTACCACAAAAACTTGTCATTTGCCCGAGATCTTGTAGCCACCTGAGCACCCAGCAGCCCACTGCTTTTAATCAGCATAGATCATCTACATACATATACCACTTCAAGACCAAATTTTGGCCTTCTACTTTAGCTGGGACGCCCTTAGTGCTTTGCATGTGAGTACCATGCCCACCAAGTGGCAAATGACAAGTTTTTGTGGTAATGTAATCACATTTTGTATACTAATGTTTACTCTGTCTCACACAGTATATATGTGAAATCACAGGATGTTTAACTGCCGTTGAAAAAGGACTTCCGTCCAAAACATGTCGGCATTTTCCTAAAGACTACTGTTATATCGCAAGTTATTTTGCAAATACTACATCATATGTATATGTATAAGGTCAAATGCTGTTCTATGTATACTTTGATCTCATGCAAATTTGTACATTTATATTATTATTCTTCTGTTTTTGGGCTTGAATTGCCCTAAATAAAATCTACTTTATGCTTTGATTGCATACATACCTCTATGTCTATCCTTTCAAGCTTCTCTCAGGGGTACTGGCTGTGTTGATGCACACTAAGCCTACAAACTTTACATTTCTTCTAAATTAGAGAAGCGATAGACGATTTTTTCTATCAAATACTTGCCCAACCATCTCTTCAAACAGTGATACATAGGGATCAATCTGGGTTTATACCAACCAGATCAACGGCCCAAAACCTACGCAGATTATTTCTTAATCTACAAATTCCTGTAGACAACCCAGGTAACAGGGCAATCCTTTACTTAGACACGGCCAAAGTGTTTGACAGCGTCGAATGGCCATATTTATGGGAAACACTGACACGATTTGGGGTGGGTCCCTCCTTTTTGAAATGGGTTCAATTACTTTATCCTACCCCATCGGCAAGAATGAGAATCAATGGAGACATATCGGAACCTTGTAGACTTTTCAGGGGCACTCGGCAGGGGTGCCCTTTATCACACCTGTTGTTTGCCCTAGCACTTGAACCTTTGGCCATCCATGTCAGAGCTTCGCAAAACATTATAGGCTTTCGCCGGTGTCCCAGACAAGATGTAATTTCTTTATATGCAGATGACACGCTAATTTACCTTGGAGACACTGACAACTCTCTGAAGAATGTGATGCACTTAATAGCCGAATTCGGTGAGTTGTCAGGGTTTAGTATTAATTGGAATAAATCTGTAATTTTGTCCCTAGATCCCCTCCCAAAACCCCTGCCTGAATGTGCTAAAGACATACTTACGGTAGATGAGTTTCGCTATCTCGGCATACAAGTGACACCAGACCCCTATCAATATATTACCCTAAATTTGGCCCCCCTTCTCCGCAAATTCAGATTGAAATGCTCTACATGGGTGAAGCTACCCCTTTCTGCTACCTGGATGGCGAACTTGATCAAAATGGTGTGGGCCCCACAACTTCTATATGTATTTCACAATACCCCCATATGGATTCCACATAAATGGTTTACTCAAATAGACGCCCAATTTAGAGATTTCATTTGGGGTAAAAAATCTGCAAGGATTAGTTTACACTTGTTACAACTAGTGAAAGACCAAGGTGGCTTAGCAGTCCCTCATGCTAGATATTACTTCATAGTCTCCCAGACTCAACACCTAGGTAACTGGGGGAGGGGGGTCTGGACACTAGCGATCCTGTTATAGACATCCCTATTGATTCCTCCAGACTCTATATTCTCAGCCCTATCGCACCTGGAGGCAGGTCTCACTCATATATCACAAACTCTCCCTATGATAGTAGTATTGAACACTCTGTGAAGATACATCAGATCCATTATGAAAATAAGAGCAACCTGTTCATTCACTCCCATATGGAGGAACAAACACTATAAGGAACTGTATAAACTTACAAACTTTCAACAATGGGTGACAATGGGTGTGCGGTACATTCCCCAGCTGTTCAGTGGTGCTATATTTAAATCTTTCACAGACATAGAAGACAAATTCACAGTTCCTAGAACGCAGTTTTACCAATACCTGCAACTCAGGCACGCAGTGCACAGTGAAATTAGATCATCCTCTCTTGCGACAGTGACACATCCTCTGATGACCGATGTGCTGATGTCGGAAGATAGGAAAGGCATGATCTGGAGAATATATGCTAGACTACTCCACTCAATACACAATGCCTCAAAACTACCCTGTAGAAGGGGGTGGGAAAAAGATCTGGGTCTCATCGAGGGAGAAAAATGGGAGCTATGTCTGCCGTCTGCCCCACTAGTTACAGTCTCTACTTCACATAGGTTATCGCACTTATTCTTATTACACAGAGTCTATAGAACTCCATCTAAGCTACACAAATGGGGATGCAGAGATTCCCCACTATGCCCAAAATGTAACAGAGATGAAGGGGACTTATTGCATATGATGTGGAAATGCCCAAAATTGTTCAGATATTGGCAGTATATTTTAACAACTATTTCCCAGGTATTTCAATTTCCAGTTCCGCAGGACCCAGTTGTTTGTCTCCTTGGTACCCTGGAGGTACCCTCTCTCTCTCGCCAAATGGCCATACCACAGTTCTGCGCTTACTATACCTAGCTCGAAAGGCGATCGCGAGATTTTGGATAACTCCTAGGGTACCTACGGGGAAGGGTTGGGTAGGACTGGTAAATGACATGCTAATAAGAGAAAAACTCACTTACCAACATAGAAATGTCCTTAAAAAAATCTATACAATGTGGCAGCCTTGGTTAGACACTCTGGGGCTAGCCCCAACCCAGCTAATCAAAGATGGATTACTACAGATGTAACATACCAAAGTATGGTAGGTATGACCAAAATAATTGCTCATGTAAGACATACATGTATGCGTAAAGAGCCATGGTGAATAAATATAACTGCAAAAAAAAAAGGAAATAGAGTAAAGGGATGTTACATTTTCTTATTTTTTATTTTTATTTTGTTTGGTTTTATATCTGAATGAGGATTACAGATCCTAAGTTTTGCATCAATGGATTCATTGTTAGAGGCAAAAAAATTAATAAAAATTTTTCTATAATAGTCCTCAAGATTTCTGATGAACAATCCAAATCTGTTGCTCAGTGTCTCCGGAACGTTAGGCATCTCCATTATGATCAAGTTTATTGCATGTATACAGATGATAAACCCTTTATAAATGACAACGTGTTACACAACTTATGACACATGTAATACTTACTGTATTGTATACTTTTGCCGCAATGTGATTGTACCTGATTGTATTGTTGTTTGGTTTTTCAATAAAAACTTTTTTCTGATTTTAAAAAAATACCTAGGAGTGATTGTTACCCCACAACCTCGAGACTACGACTCCCTTAATTTATCACCATTATTAGGCAGAATAAGGGATAAAACCAAAATTTGGTCAAAACTAAAGATGTCATTAGTGGGAAGAGTGAACCTCATAAAAATGTTTTTTATGCCACAGCTCCTCTACATCCTGCATAGTACACCCATGGTTGTCCCACTTAAAACTTTCCGAATCATAAACTCGCTGTTCAGATCTTTCATTTGGCTCAATAAGCCTCCGCAGGTCAGGCTCGAGCAACTGCAAAAACCTAAAGAGAATGGGGGATTGCCCAACCCCTGGCTATATTACCTGGCAGCTCAGCTGCAACACATTGTTCGGGCTTTGTCCATGTAGTCTGTAAACTTTGCTGGAGCGGCAGACCCGACCATGGCTCGGTTGCGTCACGTCACAGGAGTAAACAGTGTGGCTATGGGTCTGGAGGCACTGTACTACGCTAAGCCTAACAAACTTTTTCCCACCTATGTGTTAATGCAGAAGGTATGGAATAAGGCCAGACAGCTGCAAGACATCAATGGATTTATGGGTTTTAGCCCTGTCTGGGACAATGGCCATTAGGAGGAACTTCGATCATTGCTGTGTGGACCAAGATGGAAGCAGTGTGGCATTACACTTATGGTTCACATCTTTTCAAGCGGCAAATTGAACTCCTTTACATCCTTACAGGCTAAATTCAACCTTCCCCAATCTATGTGTCTCTCATATATTCAATTGCATCATGCGGTTAGGGCCCAGTCAGAGGGAACACTGTGGATACAATCTCTGGCCCCCCTCTTTCACTACATGACAGAGGTCTCTCATTTCAAGGGATTCATATCCCAGTGCTATGCCATGCTTTCATCCACACACCTGGAGGGCTTCCCTGGCAAGGTGACACCCTATGGGAAAGTGATGTAGGCGCATTTGAGGAAGATCAGTGGGAGGAGGCCCTGCAGGCGGTTCAGATGTTTTCTCTAAATGTGGCGCAACGCCTATCTCAACTGTTCATTGTAATATGGGTACACTTTACTCCTGCAAAAGTGCACAGGATGGGTCTCAGAGAAAATGCAGAATTCACTAGGTGCTCCAGAGACCTCCTGTGGCGGTGGCCCCAAGCTACATCTTTATTGGTCGGGGGTTGTTGCTACCATCAATAGAGCATTTCAGGTTGCTGTGCCGATGGACTATAAGCCATGCATTTTAGGAATTTTAGATGACCTCTCAATTGAAAATATCCCTAATCAAGCCATAGCCAGAGCGGTGTTTCAAGCATGTAAACTTATCCTCAGACATTGGAAGGGGACGGAGCCTCCCACTCTGAAAGAATGGATAACTCAAATTGGGGTTGGAGAAGTATATTTACCAGCACCGGGGTCACCCAGAAAAATTCAACACCCTATGGTCCCCATGGTTGGATACTCCCGGCCTTAGCCCAGTAGAGTTGGTCTTAGACAGACTGTTTACAAGATATGGAGAGTAACCCCTACTTCTAATGTATAAATGTTGCTTTTGTTCTCTTTGCACTCTACTACATATATCTAACAAAGTCGGAGGTTAGGTAAAGGGGTTGTGGGAGTGCAAGGGTGGAATGGGGAGGGAAGCAGAGACCTGTAGAGGTGTATTGCAATTCTCATTTGTAGTAGTGGATTGTGATGATGTGTTGAACTTTCTATGTCAATACTTGGTGTGGAACCTGATTTTTTGGACTGTATGTTTATTGTTGCTTCATTAAAATCTTTTTGAGAGGATTTGGAAGTGATGTCATATGAATGTATAAAGTAAAGTTTAACCACTTGCCTACCAGGCACTTAAACCCCCCTCCCATCCAGACCAATTTTCAGCTTTCGGTGCTCTCACGCTTTGACTGACAATTACTCAGTCATGCAACACTGTACCCAAATTCATTTTTTGTCCTTTTTTTCCCACAAATAGAGCTTTCTTTTGGTGGTATTTGATCACCTCTGGGTTTTTTATTTTTTGCGCTATAATTGAAAAAAGACCGAAAATTTTGAAAAAAAACGCATTTTTCTTTGTTTCTGTGATAAAATTTAGGAAATTATAAATTTTTCTTCATAAATGTTGGCCACAATTTATACTGCCACATATCTTTGGTAAAAATAACCCAAATTAGTGGAAATTATTTGGTCTTTGTGAAAGTTACAGACTCTACAATCTGTGGTGCGAATTATACAAAATTTATCACATCTGATGTACTGGTGGCCAATCTCATTTCTTGCGACCCTAACAAGCCAGGAAAGTGCAAATACCCCCCAAATGACCCCTTTTTTGAAAGTAGACATTCCAAGGTATTTAGTAAGAGGCATGGTGAGCTTTTTGATGTTGTCATTTTTTCCCACAATTCTTTGCAAAATGAATTATTTTTTTATTTTTTATTTTTTTTCTACAAAATTGTCATTGTAATAGGTTATTTCTCTCACATGGCATGTGTATACCACAAATGACACCCCAAAATAAATTCTGCTACTCCTCCTGATTATTACGATACCACATATGTGGGACTTTTACACAGCCTGGCCACATAGAGAGGCCCAACATGCAGGGAGCGCCATCACGTGTTCTAGGAGCATAAATTACACATCTAAATTGTTGACTACCTATTACACTTTTGAAGGCCCTGGAGCACCAGGACAATGACACGTGACACTGACGTGGCACTGATGACACGTGACACTGATGTGGCACTGATGACAGATGGTACTAATACGGGGCACTGATGACACGTGACACTGATGACAGATGGCACTAATATGTGGCACTGATGAGAGATGGCACTCATACATGGCACTGATATCACGTGGCACTAATATGTGGCACTGATGAGAGATGGCACTAATACGTGGCACTGATGACAGACGGCACTAATACGTGGCACTGATGACACATGACACTGATGACACTGATGACAGATGGCACTGATACGTGGCATTGATGACAGGTGACACTGATAACAGATGGCACGTGACACTGACAGGTGGCACTGATGACAGATGGCACTAATACGTGACACTGATGACAGATGGCACTAATATGTGGCACTGATGACAGATGGCACTATGTGGCACTGATGACAGATGGCACTAATGACAGGTGGCACTGATGACAGGTGGCACTGACTACAGATGGCACTGGCAGATGGCACTGACTACAGATGGCACTGACTACAGATGGCACTGGCAGATGGCACTGACTACAGATGGCACTGGGGATGGCACTGGCAGATGGCACTGGGGATGGCACTGGCAGATGGCACTGGGGATGGCACTGGCAGATGGCACTGGGGATGGCACTGGTAGATGGCAATGGCGATGTCACTGGGCACAGATGGCATTGGGGACAAATTGCAGTGGTGGCAGTGGGCACAGATGGCATTTCATTTTTATTTTTTTTAAAACTTACGGCGCTGCAGCCGTTCATCTCCCCCTCCTCACACGCTGTCTCTGTGTGAGGAGGGGGAGCGGCGCTGACAGATGATCTCATATGTTTACATATGAGATCATCTCTCATTGGCCAGGGGGATCGCGCTGTAAACGGCCGCTGTGATTGGCCATTTACAGCGATCTGTGATTGGCCGTGTCCGAGGGACACGGCCAACACAGAATTTCCCTGCTGCGCGCTCGTGAGCGCGCACAGGGAACGAGGAAAGGGGCCGGATGTGAAGTGGTTAATATGCATATACTGAAAGGCATAAGTAGAGAAATGTGAATACTCTACTTAAATTGACAGTGGAGAAGAAATGAACTATGTATTTATGCAATTGACGGTATGTAATGTATTTGTTCTTCCTTTGGATATAAATAAAGAATATTCAAAAAAAAATATCTTTTTGAGAAAAAAAAAATATCCCCTATGATAGCAATAGATAGTGACAGGTAATCTTTTTTGAAAAACTTGGGGTCTTTTAGACTCTAGATCTTTCCTCTGCCCTTAAAGCATCTGACCACAACAAGATCAGTGTGATAACACGCTTACCCAATTCCCATTGGTAAAATAAATAAATAAATTAGTGCTGCAGCTGAATGGTGTACCTGCAAAGCAAACAATGGTAACAATAAATCACAGTATATAAGAAACATTAACTCAATAAAACAACTTTTTTTTATTGCAATCTGTGCCAAACAAATAGTAAAAAATATATGCCGAAGCATAGGGGCAATCTGCCACTAATGTCCACCACTGCCCCTATGCTTTGGCATAAATGCTCTTTTTTTAATTGTGGTGGTGAAATCACCTCCTACACCGCTGGAGTCACGGATTTACGTATCGTGAGAGCAAACCCTGTTGCTGTCAAAATAAATAAATCAGTGCTGCAACTGAAGGGCATACTTGCAAAGCAACAAAAGGTTAACAATAAATTACAGTAACAGTACAGTAAAACAGTAGGATATACCTGCAAAGCAAACACAATAGAACACATTAACAATAAAACATTACAATATAGCATAAAATACAGTAAAACAGTGAGAACAATAAAACAACAACAATTTTTGGCTTTTTATTTAATATATATATATATTTTTTGTTTTTTTACACTTTTCTTATAATCAAAATGCGATGGCCATCTAACATCTTTCGAGACCCTGTGTGAATATATGCCCTAGGACTGTGCCATGCTGTACCCTATACTAATACTCTACTAGTGTGTGGTAGCGACAGAAACAGTCCCTGATGCAGAGGCCAGTTTCGCTGGGACAGGAGGGACAAAAATAGTGTCTTGTCTGTTTCCACGTTTGCTACAGACACGGCATCTTTTTTGGGGCGCTCGTTGGGTAGAGGTACCAGGAAAGACATCTGGAAATTGCCTCTCATGCAACTGGCTCACTGCATCTGGATTGGGAAAATATATAATACAGAAGGGCTGCGATGACCTCTTCCTGGAATTTTAGTGCCAGGTCACCTGAGGCCAGATGACATATGCACGCCGTTGGGGTCAGGAGTGCACCACTAAGGTAGTGGATCTTACGGCTGACTGCCGCAGATGGAGATCTGGGTGGTTCAGGAAACCAGGTCCTCTGGAGCACCAACACAGATCACACTGGGGGCTAGAGCATTAGATTCCCAGGGCGCAGAGTCTAGGAGCCAACAGGTGTTCACCAGAGCCCCTAGTGGTGGGGATGGACTTTGCTGAAACTGGCCCCAAGTCGTGACCCCCAGGGTCTTCCAGCTCACGCTCACGGTAGGCTACTGGAGGATAGAGAGGAAGCAGCAGACCGGGACAACTAGGCATAGTCAGGAGATAAGCCAAAAGGCCAGGGCAACGAGCAGACAGGAGTAGACAAAGAACAGGCCAAAGGTCAGGGTATGAAGCAGACAAGGATAGTCAAGAACAAGCCAAGGACGGTAAATAGGATCAGACATAGAGCACATGGCAAGAAGCACACAGGAAGCCAAACACACAATATTGATCAGCGAGGCTGGCTTGCAGTGCACAGGTAAATATAGTGTTCCCAGTTAGAGGCTGTGGGAAGCCATGCTTGAGGGAAGATTACTTAAGCAGACAGGTGTGAGAGTGCAGGCCCCAAGGCTGATACACAACCAGAGGTAAGCAGACAGACAGGGCATGAAAGTATTGCTGCAGATTCATGACATTTAGGAAGGATCCAGTTCATCCAGACGCTTTGTATAGCACATAAGGGTTGTACAGAGCCAATTGAAATAAGTATACAGAATTTATTTTTTACCAGCGTCTCGCAACTAAATACGGCCCCATAATCTGGTCATTGAAGTCCACCTTTTCCATTTTAAGGTTGTAGTCATGGACACAGAGGGGCTTGGACTGCCGTATCTGGGTGAATGGAAGACAGAACAAAAATGTCCAGTTTGTCCTTCCATCTCACTGAAAGTAATTTATTGGACCTCAAGCAGGCTCTCTCCCCGACTAATTGGGCATTTACAAGATTAGATCGCACGGTGCTTCTCCCTATGTAGTTTGGGCTGTTGGGGGGTTCCACGCTGCTATATTTTCCCTCGTAAACCAGGAAACTCCATGGCCTGTTGTCCTGTTACAGAGCTTATACATCTTGACCCCATATCTGGCACGCTTGCTGGGGAGAAACTGTTTGAAAACAAGGACGTCCAGAAAATGTAATCAGGGACATGCAGACATCTTGATCAGGGATAAACAAGGCTGCAAATTTTACGTCAAAGTGGTTTACGAGGGGCCGAATTTTATGCAGCCCATCATGTTCAGAGTCACTCAGAGGACAACGCAGTTTATTGTCATTGAAATGCATGGAACCACAATATCTGCTCGTATCTAGCCCTGGCCATGGCAGCAGAGAACACAGGCATATGGTGAATTGGGTCAGTGGACCAATATGATCGCAACTCACTCTTTTTTAGTAATGCCCATGTTGAGGGATAAGCCCAGAAAGGTCCTAAATTCAGTAACTGTTATAGGTTTCCAGCAAAATTGTCTAGCAAGGGGTGAATTTAGGTTTTGGGCAATAAATTGACCAGTGTATGAATTGCTTTGCTCCACAATAGATCAGTACAGATCTTCTGTGAAAAACAGCTAAAAAAATTCAAGGGGCATTAAATCTGTTGTTTCCACCTGAGTTTCAGGTTTGCCAGTGAATGGGGGAAGTACAGGTGCTGCAGAGTCTGTGGGCTGCCAAGGATTTGCAGGCGCATCATGAAGGGCACTATGGGCTCTATGGGCCTGCGTTGTAATTCTTGGTGGCTGCGGGCCACTACTTGTTATAGTCACGCACCAGCTTGAACTGCACTTATGGGACTCGCCACATCACCAAGTGATACTGCAGTGCTGGTTTGTCTACAACCAGGGTGTTCTAGGCCGCCAGTTCACCAGAAGTTTGAGCGGAAGAATTACTGACACACTGCTGCAAACAAGTATTATGCGGTTGTTGCACCTCAGTAACAGAAGAACAGGGTCAGGTACGCCTGACCTTAGCAGGGACCACTACTCCATCGTCAGAGCTAGGGATGAGCTTCGAGTTCGAGTCGAACTCATGTTCGACTCGAACATTGCCTGTTTGCCTGTTTGCCTGTTTGCCTGTTTGCCTGTAATGACATACAATTCTGGCACAATAATGACACAAATAGTTGTGAATGACTATCACATGAGAGCTACCTGGATTGCTCCTGCAGGCGTGTCTCCAAGTGGGACTAATGCTCAGGCGATACAACCTCAGCACTGGGCACCTTCCCACTTCCAGCACACTGTGCAGACGCTATAAGATCTGTAATATCCTACACAGTATTTGAACAGGATGATATAGGCAGTATAATTACTCAATACTCCCCCTACAGCTTATGGTAAGTAATAGTAACACTGTAAGGCCCTACCGTAAAGGATAGAGTCTCTTGTCTTCTTTTCTTCAGCTAGCCATTTATACTGCAGTATTTATAATCCGCAGGATTTCCAACCAGTAAAGTAGTGTAGAATAATATAAAACAGTAACTTCGATGGTACAATATATTAGTGAACTCCTTCCCTGGGAATGTACTTCCAGTGTCAGTCACTTGGTAATGAAATCAGGCTTTGAGGCCTATGCGAGTGCAATTTAACTGAAAAGAAATGCTCCGTGGCACTACAGGTCCCAGCAATGCTGTAAGGTTTGTCTAATTGTGTGAAGTGCGGTATATAACTTCTGGACAACAGCCTTCTCACAACACCAGGCCTGGATGGATGGATGCCTCCACTCAGACGGTCTCCGTCTTGCTGCCAGTCAGCTCCGCAATGCTGCACCGCTCCACAAGACGATCGGGACCTTCGTCTGGCTCCATCAGATGCTCTGGATCTTCCAGTCGGATCACACCGCTTCGGTAGCTATACCTGTGACCCAGTCCATGTGGTAGGCCCGACAGCTGTGTAATAGTGTTGGTGTGAAACCCAATAATAAAAGACAATTGAATAGTCACAGATTATATGCACTTTACCTGTGTTGTCACCTGGGTATACACTGCTACACCTGTCTGGAGAATGAACAAACCTCACGATAAATTGTGTTAAACCAAAATATGAGTTTACTGGAACAAGTTTGAACATGAAACATACGAACTGTAATGACATACAATTCTGGCACAATAATGACACAAATAGTTGTGAATGACTATCACATGAGAGCTACCTGGATTGCTCCTGCAGGCGTGTCTCCAAGTGGGACTAATGCTCAGGCGATACAACCTCAGCACTGGGCACCTTCCCACTTCCAGCACACTGTGCAGACACTATAAGATCTGTAATATCCTACACAGTATTTGAACAGGATGATATAGGCAGTATAATTACTCAATACTCCCCCTACAGCTTATGGTAAGTAATAGTAACACTGTAAGGCCCTACCGTAAAGGATAGAGTCTCTTGTCTTCTTTTCTTCAGCTAGCCATTTATACTGCAGTATTTATAATCCGCAGGATTTCCAACCAGTAAAGTAGTGTAGAATAATATAAAACAGTAACTTTGATCGTGCAATATATTAGTGAACTCCTTCCCTGGGAATGTACTTCCAGTGTCAGTCACTTGGTAATGAAATCAGGCTTTGAGGCCTATGCGAGTGCAATTTAACTGAAAAGAAATGCTCCGTGGGACTACAGGTCCCAGCAATGCTGTAAGGTTTGTCTAATTGTGTGAAGTGCGGTATATAACTTCTGGACAACAGCCTTCTCACCACACCAGGCCTGGATGGATGGATGCCTCCACTCAGACGGTCTCCGTCTTGCTGCCAGTCAGCTCCGCAATGTTGCACCGCTCCACAAGACGACCGGGACCTTCGTCTGGCTCCGTCAGATGCTTTGGATCTTCCAGTCGGATCACACCGCTTCTCCAGCACACAGTGATGAGGCTCTTTTTGTAGTTGCTGCTCCGCTCCACGTAAGGTAGCGGTTTCAAACGCCCACACACAGATCCCTGTAGGCAAGTCACGTGTCCCAGCAGAAGGAGACAGAAAATGGCCACGCTGGGCCTTTTATTACCTACCCAGCATGCAGTTCAGCCACTCAATGTTCATGGGTAGGTGAGTGGGCATTGTGGGTAGGTGAGTCCTTTTGCAAAGTAAACAATTAAGTCACTTCCTGCTTAGCTGTTATAAGAAAGTTAAAACAAGTCTCTTTCCTTATCATGCCAGTAGAGGGAGCCAAATACCAATCTATTAACATAGTCCTATTAATAGCATTACATGGCAAAAATACCAGTGGTACATTAGTACCCAGTTATGTACATTTAGGAAAGAATGTGAAAAATAAAAATAAGTGCAGCGCATCAAGATAAAAAATAAATTAATATTAAATGAATCATAAAGCGGTGTAATTAATACGGAACATGATATAAAAATCAATACACATAATTATAAATAGTGACGAAACGTCATATCTTGTCAGTGCAAGATGATGCAATATAGATAAATGACTGATTGAAGAATGACACCCAAGTGACTGTGAATAATAATTCAAATATTTCTTAAGGTGATGTCCTCCACCGAAGGTAGATAAATACTCTTACCAAATGTGCTCCGCACATACGCATGGACTCAATAGAGAATGAGGTGTGCAATTCCAAGCCAGGCTGACTCCAATCAGAAAGATGACCAATCCACAGGAGAAGATCTTTAGCAGATTTTATCTTCATGCAGTGGGCAAATCAATGGCAGGCAGCGTTGTTCCAGGCAAAAAATAATCCTCAGCATAAAATAATGATAGAAGAAGGGGGGACACTCTAAGTGTAGACTGTTAGGTAAATATTTATTTAAAAACGAACATATTAAAATACAACCATAAAAAAAGAGTCAAATGGTTGTGTCTGCAATAACACTAATAGGCAAACAATTCAGGCAGTGTTATAGGTACAGTGGATCTGCCCAACTGAATACAAAGCCTTTAGCATATGAATCTGACATATACAGCATGTAGCTGCAAAGAATGGGGAATAAGTGCTGTTTGAAAGTCCCGCACTAAGAGATCGCGGACGGAGCCGCTAAGAGTGATGATAGACAGCGAGTGACTAGTTAGCTCCTCCCCCGTACGTACGTTACATCCTTCTGGACTTCGTCAGCGGTGGGTGGAGCCATCTGTCACTACGCTTCTCTATTACTCCACAAGAGTATTTATCTACCTTCGGTGGAGGACATCACCTTAAGAAATATTTGAATTATTATTCACAGTCACTTGTGTGTCATTCTTCAATCAGTCATTTATCTATATTGCATCATCTTGCACTGACAAGATATGAACTTTCGTCACTATTTATAATTATGTGTATTGATTTTTATATCATGATTCGTATTAATTACACCGCTTTATGATACATTTAATATTAATTTATTTTTTATCTTAATGCGCTGCACTTATTTTTATTTTTCACATTGTATTTTGAAGGATTCGTGATTGGCCTTTTTTGGTGTTCAGCTTGCACATTTAATACTTTATTGTACTTTATTTTTTGTTGGTTTGCGCTGATTGCTTCACATATTACATTTAGGAAAGAATCCAGGCCTTTCTTAAAGCAATCTACTGAGCTGGCCAGAACTACCTCTGGAGGGAGTCTATTCCACATTTCCACAGCTCTTACTGTGAAGAAACCTTTCCGTATTTGGAGATTAAATCTCTTTTCCTCTAGACGTAAAGAGTGCCCCCTTGTCCTCAGTATTGACCGCAAAGTGAATAACTCAATACCCTACGCTTGCAGGACAGTCAAAAAAGTCCTGCAAGCCGCATCTTTGCAGCGCTATAGGAGTGGTGTATGCGGGCGGTTTTAACCCTTTTTTGGCCACTAGCGGGGGTTAAAACCGCCCCTGCTAGCGGCCGAATAGTGCCGCTAAAATTACCGTAAAGCGGCGCTAATAAATAGCGCCGCTTTACCGCCGGCGCCCGCTCGCCACAGTGTGAAAGTTGCCTAAGAATCATTAACCACTACTCTGAATTCGGTCTTTTAGTCAGTTTTCTATCAATTTACAAACTAATATTTCCAAGCCTGTAGACTTTACCTTACACATAAGCCATGTGTGGCGAACTGTGTCAAACGCTTTTGCAAAATCCAAGTACACCATGTCCACCGCCACCCCTCTGTTCAAGGTTTTACTTACCTCCTCATAAAAAGAAATCAGGTTTGTTTGACAACTTCTTTGTTTCATGAATCCATGCTGTCTGTTGCTTAAAATATTTTTTTCCAGCAAGAACTCGTCTATGATGTCTTTTATTAAACTCTCCAGTATCTTCCTGACTGAAGAAGTTAAACTAACAGGTCTATAGTTACTTGTTAAAGACTTTGTTCCCTTTTTAAATATAGGCACCACATTGGCCCTACGCCAATCCAGTGTTACTATTCCTGTCATTAATGAGTCCCTAAAAATTAGATACAATGGCTTTGAAATTACAGAGCTCAATTCTTTTAGGATCCGTGGGTGGATGCCATCTGATCCAGGTGCTTTATCTACCTTTATTCTGTCTAAATATTTCTGGACCATATCCCTTTTGAGCCAGTGTGGATCATTTGGGGCTGTGTCACTACCACCCCCATTATGTACATGAGCTCCCCCATGCTCCTTTGTATGGCACAGAGCTGAAGAAAGTATGTAATAAATTTGCCTTCTCTTTGTCCCCAGTCACCCACTCTAGATTATTTTGTAAAGGGCCTACATGCTCAGACCTGACCTTTTTACTATTAATATATTTTAAGAATTTTTTGGGGTTTGTCCTACTATCTTTTGCAATCTGTTCGTTTTGAGTTTTTGCATCCTTGATTTATTTTTTACATATTCTGTTATATTCTTTGTAAGATTTAAACGGCACTAGTGTTCCTTCATTTTTATATTTTTTAAAAGCTCTTTTCTTATTGTTTATAGCTTTTTTAACTTTGGCCGTGAGTCACATAGGTTTTATTTTTAGCCTTTTAAACTTATTGCCCATGGGAATATACTTTGCAGTGAGTTCACAAACAGTCACTTTGAACAATTCCCATTTCTGTTCTGTGCCCATTGATGCCGATATTCTCTCCCAGTCCAAGTCCTGGAGAGCAGCCTTCATTGTTGGAAAATTTGCTCTCTTGAAGTTAAGTGTTTTTATCTTTCCTGTATGTGTTTTTTTGCTTACAGCTAACATCAAATGAAATCATGTTATGGACACTGTTACCAAGATGTTCCTTTATATAAACATTAGTAATAAGCTCTGCATGGTTAGAGATTTCCAGGTCCAACAGAGCATCATTCCTAGTTGGAGCCTCAATAAACTGGACCATAAAATTGTTCCATAATAGGTTTATACATTTTTGCCCTTTAGCTGCCCCAGCAGTGCCATTACTCCAGTCAATTTCTGGGTAGTTAAAATCCACCATTATTATCACCATCCCAGCCCTTGCAGCCCTTTCCATCTGTGCAAGGACCTGAGTCTCCACCTCCTCATTAACATTTGGTGGTCTATAACAAACTCCAATAATTAACTTTGAACTACGCATATCTATATGCAGTTCCACCCATAATGCTTCAGACCAGGTCCTCTTTCACACTCGCTTTGAGATCACTCCTCACATAGAGGCCCCGCCACCTTTCCTTTTTACCCTGTCTCTCCAAAAGAGTGCATAGCCAAGAATATTAATAGCCCGTGAGTAATGAAGCCAAGTTTCAGGAATACCAATTACATCAAAGCTCTCCTTGTGCACCAGAGCTTCCAACTCACCTATTTTGCTTGGCAGACTTCTGGCATTGGTGAACAAACACTTTAATGCATTATTACATTTTGCTCTGGTGTTTATCATATCATATTTAGTAGTACAAATGGCACTATAATTTCCAATGGTTGTTTGCAACATGGGAACTTTCTTGTCACCTGCCAAAACCCTCCGCCCATCTATCCCCATTCCACCCTCCATTAATGTCTGACCCTTAACTGACCTGTCTGCCCGATGGAATTCTAGTTAACCCCCCCTTAATCCTAGTTTAAATACTCATCCAGCCTTCCCATAAACTCCTACCCCAGCACAGCATACCCCCTTCTATTAAGGTGCAAACCATCTTTAGCATATAGGTTGCACCCCAATGAAAAGTCAGCCCAGTGCTCTAGAAACCCAAATCCCTCCTCCCTGCACCAGGTCTTTAGCCATGCATTCAGCTCTCTAATCTCCCCCTGCCTTCCCTGTGATGCGCATAGCACAGGCAATATTTCAGAGAATATCACCTTGGAGGTCCTTCTCTTCAACTTGCAGCCTAGTTTATTAAATTGATTCATAAGGAGCCTCCACCTTCCATGTATTCTGTCATTGGTTCCAATGTGAACCAAGACAGCTGGGTCATGCCCAGCCCCTCCCAGTAATTTATCAACCCGGTCCACCACATGCCGAACCCTAGCACCAGGGAGACAGCAAAATATTTGGTTGAGGCGATTCTGGCGGCAAATTATTCTATCAGTCCTTCCGACTATAGAATCCCCTATCACCACCAACTCTCTAGGCCTACCTGCACTCCCCTCATCACCTCTACTAGACGGGCTGCTCTCCCGGCGGTTAAGGGTAGCAGTGACATCTAGGGCTGCCACCTCTGTGTTTGCTACCTCCACAACTTCACCCGACTTGCCAAATTTGTTTTGATGCACAAATACAGGACTGGCCTTTCTTTTCTGTGAGCCCCTTCCACTCCCTCTAACTACATTAACCCATCCTATCTGATAATCCTGACTTGCCCCTCCACTCTCCACATCAACCCTACTGACCACCTGCTCAGCGAGCAGAGGACCCCTATTGATTTAGTAGTACCAACTACTACTACTACAGTGTCAGCTTCCCCACTGGCCCATCAGGTATGAGAATGACACTCTTACATTGTGCTAAGCTGGATCAATGTGAATAAAAATCGTACCTGTAGTTCAGCTTTTATTTTAAAGATACTGAGGCTGATTTACTAAATGAAAGAAAAAGTTTTGGGTATATAAAAATCAAAACTCACATACTCACCTCTATGCATCAGGTTGATGCTGCAGCTGTCCCACAGCAGCTCTAAGACTGAGAACTGCTGATCTCTTAGTTCTCAGCTTCTCGGAGTGGAGAGCACCACTCTCTGCTCTGCTCCTCCAGCTCTCACTGGAGCACTGGGATGGGAAGGGGGCAAGCGTAGCTGGCTTGGACTCTCAGCAGTGTACTGAGCATCGGAGCCAACAGGCAATCAGGCAGTGGGATGGATCCCAACTATATTGTCGGGATCCTTACAGGGCCTGGAGTGGCTCTACAACATCAGCTCACAGTGGGCAATAGCCCGCTATCAGTGGACTAAGGTCCACAGGAGAGCAAAAGTAAGGTTGGTTCAAATTTGTGCATGCAGATTTTCATGCACACCTATGGGTACATCAGCCCATTTATTTGGATAGGCTGCTGTCAGGGCCGGACTTACCATTGGGCTTGACTGGGCTCAAGCCCATGGGCCCTCGCCCCAATAGGGGGCCCTGCGAGCCCAGCCAAGATACATAGCCGAGTGTACTCGGCTCCGCTCACAGTCACGCCCAGTCCCGCCTTATGATTGACATAACACAGGAACTGGGCGTGACTGTGAGCAAAACGAGTACACTCGGCTACTCTCGGCTCCGCTCGGGACTGCGAGAGGTGGCGCCATTTTTAAACTTCAAGACTGCAATGACAAGGCTGCAAATGAAAAGGCTGCACATGACACTGGGGCAAGGCTGCAAATGACAAGGCTACACTGACAAGGCTGGAATGACAGTGGACAAGGTTGCAGATGGATGGTAAAGGCTGCAGATGGACACTGATAAGGCTGCATTGATGGGCATTTAAATGTAAGTTTTTTTCCTTAAACTTCGCTCCTAAAAGTTTTTTTCCTTAAAATTCCCTTCTAAACTTGGGGTGTTAGACGCTGGCACGGGTAGGGCCCGAAAGTGACTCAAGCCCAGGGGCCCCCACCACCCTAAGTCCTGCCCTGGCTGCTGTACGTGCAAATAGCAATGGGAAAGAAGTACTTTTGCGCCAACTGAACCGCATGGTGCTGCGACAAAAATGGCACCTCCTCGCATCTGGTAAAAAGCAGTGTGTTTCTGTGCTGGTCAGGAATGGTGATTATGCACAGGTTTCCAACCCACACATATGTGAACCCAGGCAAAGTGCACTTCTGTGACCCACGAGAAAAGTCTGGCCAAAAAAGCTTTGGCCATGCTTCTCTTTGAAGTCGGGAACCTTCAACCCCCCAAAACATTTTTAATATTCAGTTTAATTATCCAGTCCTGTGAAAAACAAATTCCTATTCACTTTGAGCATCCAGTCATTTGGCAGATGATATATGGCATATGATTGGGTAATTAAAATGAATATTCACATATAAGATTCTTAAAGTGGGGTTGCGGTCAAAAAAAAAAAGGGGGCTTAAAAATCATTAAAAAAATAAAAAATAAATAATTGGAAAAAAAAAATTTTTTTACTCACCTCTAAATGCCTGTTGCTAGGGGGTCCCTCGTAGTCTGCCACCTTCAGTGCCCGGGCTAAACGTCACTTCCCCTCGGCGCCGCACAGTCATCTGGGACCTGTCACGTGTCCCAGATGACTGAGCGTCAAATCACGGCGCACGGCGCCGCTCGCGCATGTGCAGTGGGTGCCACAGCCGGGTTCCCACATTAGGAATGCCGGCACCGCGAGCGGCTCGGGGAACGAGGGGGGGGCCTCGTTCCCCCGCATCGCTGGACCCTGGGACAGGTAAGTGTCAGCAGCTGCAGTATTTTCATATTCCCCAGGACGGAGCTCCGCTTTAAGTCTTTAGCACCCTGGTGCCTAACCTGCGGCCTGGGGGTCTCAGGTGTCCCTCTGGCATATTTTTTTCAGCCCTCTGGGCCTCTACAGATTTTGGTCTGTGTTTCCCCATTGCCCTGTTATAGCAGTGATCTCTAGCAGTCTAACGTAATATGGCTTCAGTCTATGACTGTCTCTTTAAGTGATTGTAAAGTCTTGTTTGAAGAAAAAAAATAATAACAAACATGTTATACTTGGTGGATTTGCACAGAGCAGCCTGGATCCTCCTCTTCTCGGGTCCCTATTCGCTGCTCCTGGCCCCTCCCTGAGTTTCCCCACAGCAAGCAGTTTGCTATGGGGCACCAGAGCGAGTCACAGCTCCCTGTGTCCATTCAGACACAAAGCTGCCATTCAGCCCCACACATCTCTCTCCTGATTAGCTAACTGACTTTAATTGACAGCTGCAGGAGCCAATGGCACGCTGCTGTGTCTCAGCCAATCAGGAGGAGGTGTCTCGGATGGCCGAGAGATTCGTGGACATCGATGGACAGAGGTGGGTCTCAGGTAAGTATTAGGGGGTGCTGGGGAGGCTGCCGCACACACAGAAGGCTTTTTATCTTAATGCATTAAGATAAAAAAACTTCTGCCTTTATAACTCCTTTAAAGGAGGTTATTAGTCTTTAAAAACTCCTATATCATGTTCACAGTTTCCTGCAGCACGCTTGCAGTCTCTGACCATGTCTTGTATCATACCCACAGTCTCTGATCATCTCTCGTATTATGTCCACTGTTAGAAATAGCCCTACAGAACAGACAGTGCACAGTCCGCAGGGGCTTTTCTGCTGCTTAAAGCAGAGCTCCACCCAAAAGGGGAAGCTCTGCTTGCTTGCACCCTCCTCACCTCCACTGCCACATTTTGCACTTTTTGGAGTTCTGAGAGTTCTGAGACAGAAATTCAGCCCCCTTCCTTATCCCACAGTCTTCTGGGACACATCACAAGTCCCAAAAGACTATAGGTCCATTCACAAGGCGCAGTAAGACTCGCGCATGCGCAGTAGGAAACAGGCTGTGAAGACGCAAGGCTTCCTGTTTCCATTACTAGAGGTGGCGGCACCTGCACCTGAAGCCAACTGAAGAATCGGTTCAGTATTTTTTTTTGTGGGAGGAGCCTGGAGCTCCTCTTTAACTGCAGACAGGAAACAGGAACTTTATTATAGAGAAAAGACATAGGGGGTGATTTACGAAAGCTGTGCGCCTGTCAGGAGAACAGACCTTCCAGACGATCGTGCGCGCATGCGTGGCGGAATGGCGCTTCGGCGCATGCGCATTTGCGGTCCGGCACACGCACATGCGCACTGGTGCACGCCTGTGCGCACTGACGCACGTCTAGGGCCCCCTTGGCCCCTATAAAAACTGCTCTGGCGCACAGGCCCATTGCTGGTTTGTCTTCAGCTCCTGTTACCTTGATCCTGTTCCTTGCATCTGTTTGACCTGTTGTGACCTGGATTGTTCTTTGACGCTGCTGCCTATCTCCTGGACCTTGACCCCTTGGCTTGTTACACGGACTCTGCTTCTCTCCAGTACTTGACCCACGGCCTGTGACCCGGACTTGCCTTGTGTCTCTCAAAGACACTTCACCACAGCCTGTGCTAGCATAAGTGACTGTCTGTGTTTGACCCTCAGCCTGGGTCTTGACTACCTGTCTGCTGCACCTGTCTGCCTGCCAGTCCTGGCTCAGCCTTCACTCCCACTGGACCTTCACGCAAGCTCCACCTATCATCGGGGGTAACCTGTGCCTCTTGGTGCCATTCACTCCCTGTACCACCTCCAGGGGCCGAACTGCGCTGGGTCGCAAGGGTGAACCGCTCTCGGCATCTCGGCCTCGGTAAGTACGTCCGTGACAGCACCATCAGTAGGGGCACAATGCACATTTCCATATTTACGAAATGGCATGGGAGAATGCAATCTGTGCGCCACTATGGACATGGAGCACGCATCTCCAAATCAATATTGACAGAAGATGGAGGTGCCAATATTATGGGGTGATGTGAGGAAGTTTAGTAGCAACTGCCCAAGTAACAAAAATGCCCAAAATAGAATGAGAAGAGAAAGCCTGCTGTGCCTGCAAGTACATTTAGAACTGCATGAGATCAATGTAAGCAGTACGCATGCACAAGCAGCTGTTGCGCTCGTTCACATGCATTTGTTCACTGTGCGGCCAAAATCTTAGTAAATGTTAAGCAATGTACATGCAATTGCATGGGTTGAACAGGTGCACAAACAATTTATTTTTTTACGCTGGTTCACCTTTATGTATTTTTTAAGGAGATTTGCACACAGGTCATGCACCTTGTTTAAATTATGTAAAAAGACTCTCGCTCCTCTAGCTCCTCGTAAAAGGGCATTTAACCTTCCCCCTCTAATGCATATGATTTCCTTGGGCTAGCTTTTGCTTTTAAAGGGGAACTCCACACTCCATTCTACAATGCTCTTGTCTCCCACCTCTAACCCCTTGGATTTCCATGGGCTAACTTTTGCTTTTAAAGGGGAACTTCACACTTCATTCTACAATGCTCTTGTCTCCCCCCTCTAACCCCTTGGATTTCCATGGGCTAACTTTTGCTTTTAAAGGGGAATTCCACACTCCACTCTATTCTCCAAAGGCTGTGAGCTGCCTTCATCAATCCAAACCACATCCCTTTTCAGAGCATACAACAGGGCCAGCTAGGAAAGGGGCGAGAAGTGCAATCGATCAACCCCCTCCTGAACCATACAAGGCCACATGCACTCAACATAGCTGGCTGCCTTTGGGGCATGTTGGGCTCAGCCCAATACCAACCACAAAGCACCTTGTACCCACTAGTTTAAAGGGGGTTTCCACATTCCGTAAAGCCCTCTGTCTGCAGCCCCCCACAACCCCAGCCTAGGGTAGTGTGGAAGAGACCCTTGTCCCCCTGAATATGGGAACAAGGTGGTTGACTTTTGAGGTGCCCGAGCCCTCCTGCCCCCAAGCATCTACCCCCTCTCATGGGCTGGCTTGCTGTGTGTTTGGCTAGGGGTTTGTTAGTTTGTGGGCACAATATATTTTTAGTTTAGGGTGGTATTTTTCACGTGGGGGTTCTCATTTTAAGCCTTAACTGACCCAAATGGCCTTGTATGTATTGGGGGGCAGGCTATTTTTTGTTTTGGGTTAAAATCTTGCAGCTGCAATGTAGATTTGTAAATTTTCCCTAAAGCCGTACATCTTTGAAGCAGCATTTTGAATACATGTTACAGATGCACCACTTTACAGGCAGAGTAAGCCCCACAAGTTACTAGCTTTTAAGGGATTTTGCATTTTTAAAGGCACTTCTCCTTGTTTCGTTTTTGGGGTTGTCAAAATTGGTGACATTGATATATGTCCCTCAGGGTGGGACCTGGGCCCCCATACCCATTTTAAGGGCAATAACTAGAATATAAGCCAGCCGAGTGGGGACTCGCAAAATTAACAAGTCAGTTCCCATAGACTGCAATGGTATTTATTGTATAATTTTTGCCCATGTTAGGCTCTTTGTTTGCCCCCTGGACTGGGTGGTGTTTGCCCCATCTGTAATTTTGTAGCATGCTGGATGATGGTTTATTTTGTGCTAGCTGCATTTGGGTTGTTCTGGGCATGCTCAGGGACTTTTTTTTTTTGTGCTTTTTGTGTGTAAACAGCACTTGATTTTTCTGGGCATGCTCAGAGAGTGTGTTTTTTGGGTTAGTAATTTAAGGACATCCTTAACAGGTGTACCCACTTTGAAGTTCTGTCTCTACATTGGGTGAACTTGCATTTTGTGTGTTTCATGGACTGTGCATGTGTTTTCAATTGCCTCATTAGCACACAAACCTATGTTATATAAAGCTTTCAGATAACATTCTTTACCTTGCCCTGAAAAGAGGTGTGTGTGTGTGTTGTTTGTTATTTTCACTTTGATGTAATTGTCCGTGCTGCATTATTTTGCAAAATCTTCCTCCATACTGTTGTGACTACTAAATCTTTAAATCCTTAAGAGACTGTCCATTTGTGGGCTCAGTCCTTTTAGCTCCTGTTGATTTCCTCTTCAAAATGGCAGACCTAAAAACCATATTCTGTTAGTGGCTCAAATTAACATACATGTGTTTTTTTCTTTCCTTGCTCTTTTCCAAGTCCTGTTTTGTTGACCAATAAAATTTGTAGCAACTATTTATGTGTAGCGCCATAACCCCTGGGGGGCGGCTATGTATTTTTTTGGCTTACCAATTACCTCCTCCTTGTAGCTCGTCGTTCGTTGTCTAGGGGTTCCCAGGGTTAGTACCCAGCAATTTCAGAAGCTGACACTCAAATGTCCTTTTCAGGATTATTATTTGCAAAGAGTAACGTTCAAATATAACACAGTCTCTTAGTTGGCAATAGAGGGCACGGGTGATAAAGCACAAGCACTTTAGAACTGCTGACATCAAATGAATGTCTCTTTAAGTAGCCCAGAGAGTAGCCACTTGCAACTGGGCGCTTCACTGTTGGATAAACTCCTGACTGTAGATTTAGCAGCCAACAAGTGATTCAAAGATTTGCAAAGTCTCTGCCACAGACTAGGTTGTAACTGAAAGATGAGTTAGGAACTTTTCCTACGGTACCTGAATCTTCCAGCCGTTTTGTAAGAAATGAGGATTCACTAGTGTCCATACAATCTCAGCTCCCAGGCTCTTACCGAGCAGCCAGCTTCTTGGCCCTCCTCCGAAGAGTCCTCCCCAGGTCACTTGTACGAGTTGCTGTGCCTCTCCAATCCTGAGAGAACACCGGGACACTTCAGAATCCTCCTTCAGTTACTGGGCCTCAAACTAGCCAGTTCCGAGGCTCGGGAACAGACGGATCCCCACCCCAGACCATGAGGGCCTCTGGGGCTGGTCAGGGTGACCAGGCTTACGGGGGAAGCAGACACTCCTGGGTCCGGGACCCCTCACGGGGTTGGTCCGGACCGGAACCAGGAATTAAAGAGCAAGCCAAACCCTGAACACGTGACTTCAGAATCTTAAATACCCCTTCCCAGACTACACAGCGGGGCCAGACGCGCCCACTGATTGGCTCAGAGAAAGATTGGTACTTAACACGTCCAACCAGACTTCTTTTTTCAGCATGTCATAGGTGCTTCACCTCACCTATGACCAGGCAGAACCCCAGTACAGCTCAGTCAAGCTGATGCCAAAGTAAATTACCTAAACAATTAACCCCCTAGAACTCTGTTACAGTTCTGGAAAAACTAAATTTACACTATAGCGCACACTTGTGTCGGCGCTACATATGTTTTATGTGTTTTGTTAATAATTTGTTTTGCAGATGCATGCTCAATCCAAGTAATGCATTTTACACTGTCTCGCCACCCTAAACAATTTCCATGCAACAGATTTCCCAGCTGCAGCTTAACCAGGCTGATTGGCATGGCAAAACAAAAAAGGTGTGATTTGTCAAAAAGCTACTTTCCTGGTGCCATCATGGTAGCATATGCATGCGCATGCTGCCATGGATAGGCACCAGGAAAGGAAAACTACAGAGAGGTAAGTATTCAATTTTCCATTTTAGCACAGTGGTTCTCAGCCTCAGTCCTCAAGTACCCCGGACAGGACATGTTTTGGGAATGGATCTTAGCTGAATAGCTGTCCAAAATACCAAGCCATTGACTAATTTAAAGCACCTGTGCAAGATGAAGGTAAACCTGCAAACATGGCCTGTTGGGGGTACTTGAGGACAGGGTTGAGAACCACTGATTTAGAGCACTGAGCTAAAATCTAGCTCAAGACAATCCTATTCTAATTGTGGGCATTTGAGATAAACCAAGTGAGTATTAGAACCCTTGCTTGTCTTTTTTAGGTTAGGCTTTGTGTCCCTTTTCTGAAAATTGGCATCACTTCGTGTCAAATAGCCAAACAGGAAGTGAGGGTAAAACCCTACCAATGTCTTTCCTTGGGGAAACACAGGTCAATCTAACTAGTGTCCCCATTAGGCAAATTGCACTTTGTTGCGTACACTCCAAATTATTAGGTATTTTGGGGTTTATTAAAGGCAAATACACTTTGCAATACAAGTGTACTCGCTGTAAATTTGAGGGGAAGCACTGGTGATTTTATCATCCAATCATGTAGAAGCAAAGATACTGTTTTTTTTATTTTCTTTATTTTTCTGCGCTTGCTCAGTACGTAGGACAAGGGGATTTCGAAACTCTCCGAAGACGATGCGCGGTGACTCCAGGTTCAAGCCACATCATCCGAGGTTGAAGCCTAGCCAAGCGAGCCCGTGAGGGGCCCTGTTACTATGTGCTACCGTATGTCCACTTGGATGGTCAGGCTTGAACCTGCACTCACTGCGCAGGCGACGTTCATCTTTGGAGATTTTGTGAATCTCCTTGTCCTCCGTACTGCGCAAGCACTGCACCTGCGCAGTAAGTGGCCGGACACTATCCGATAGCAAGACAGTTTTCATCAGAACACCGGTATATGTGTCTATTCTGCACAAGGTACGGCCAAGTCCTGTGGGATCCATGCCTGGTTCATTTTAATGAACGTGAGCTTGTCCACATTGGCTCTGGACAGGCGGCTGCGCTTGTCTGTGATAACGCCCCCTGCCGTGCTAAATACACGTTCAGATAATACACTGGCGGCAGGGCAGGCCAGCACCTCCAAGGCGTAAAGGGCAAGCTCAGGCCATGTGCCCAATTTGGAGACCCAGAAGTTGAAGGGGGCAGACCCGTCATGCAGTACGTGTAGGTGTGTGCACACATACTGCTCCACCATGTTGGTGCAATGCTGCCTCCTGCTAAGACGTTCCATCTCAGCTGGTGGTGCTGGTTGTTGTGGCGTGCTGACAAAGCTTTTCCACATTCCGGCCATGCTAACCCTGCCTTGCGAGGTGCTGGTGGTGCCCCGGCTGCGTTGGCGACCTCTTCCTCCTCCTCTGCCTTCGACTTGTGCTTCCACCGTACCCCCGCTTCAAAGTGGGAATGCCACCAGCAGCGCGTCTACCAGCGTGCGCTTGTACTTGCGCATCTTACGATCGCGCTCCAGTGAGGTAATTAAGGACAGCACGTTGTCCTTGTAACGGGGATCCAGCAGGGTGGCCACCCAATAATCAGCACCAGTTAAAATGTGGGCAACTCGGCGGTCGTTGCGGAGAAACTGCAGCATGTAATCGCTCATGTGTGCCAGGCTGCCCAGAGGCAAGGAAAAGCTGTCCTCTGTGGGAGGTGTATCGTCTGTGTCCTCTGTATCCCCCCAGCCACGCACCAGTGATGGACATGAGCTGGTCTGGGTGCCACCCTGCTGTGAACATGGTTCCTCCTCCTCCATCTCCTCCTCCACCTCGTCATCCTCCAGAACTGTGCCCTTGCTGCCAGACAATTGTGTACCTGGCACTTGTTGGTGCAGGAACCCACCCTCGTAGCCACTTGTATATGACTGCCCTGAAAGCCTTGGAAATGAACCCTCTTCCCCCTCCTCCTCCTCCTGTGCCACATCCTCTTCCATCATCGCCTGAAGCGTTTTTTCAAGGAGGCATAGAACTGGGATAGTAACGCTGAGAACGGCGTCATCGGCACTGGCCATGTTGGTGGAGTACTCGAAACAGCGCAACAAGGCACACAGGTCTCGCATGGAGGCCCAGTTATTGGACGGTGAAGTGGTGCTGTTCCGCAGAGCGACTCACGCGTGCGTGCTGCAGCTGATACTCCACTATCGCCTGCTGCTGCTCGCACAGTCTGGCAAGCATGTGCAAGGTGGAGTTCCACCTTGTGGGCACATCACATATGAGACGGTGAGTGGGAAGGCCGAAGTTACGCTGCAGGCGAGCAGCAGCAGGGTGAGAACGCCGAAAGTGCGCACAGACGGCCCGCACTTTCTGCAGCAGCTCTGGCATATCGGGGTAATTCTTAAGGAACCTCTGGACCACCAAGTTCAGCACATGCGCCAGGCAAGGGATGTGCGTCAAACCGCCTAGGCCTAGAGCTGTACGAGATTTCGCCCATTATCGCACACCACCAGGCCGGGCTTGAGGCTCACTGCCACCAACCACTCATCGGTCTGTTGTTCCATGTCCCTCCACAACTCCTGCGCGGTGTGGGGTTTTTCCCCCAAACAGGAAAGTTTTAAAACTGCCTGCTGTCGTTTAGCCCTGGCTGTGCTGAAGTTGGTGGTGAAGGTGTTACGCTGACTGGATGAGGAGGCGGTAGAGGATGAGGAGGCAGAGTAGGAGGAGTTAGCAACAGGAGGCAAACTGAAGTGCCCTGCAATCCTCGGTGGTGGAAGGACATGCGCCAAAGTGCTATCCACCTCAGGCCCAGCCGCCACAAAATTTACCCAGTGTCCTGTTAGGGAGATATAACGTCCCTGACCGTGCTTACTGGTCCACGCATCCGTAGTTAGGTGGACCTTGCCACAGATGGCGTTGCGCAGTGCACACCTGATTTTGTCCCCCACTTGGTTGTGCAGGGAAGGGATAGCTCGTCTGGAAAAGTAGTGGCGGCTGGGCACGACGTACTGTGGGACAGCCAATGACATCAGCCTTTTAAAACTCTGCGTCTCCACCAGACGGAATGACAGCATTTCAAAGGCGAAGAATTTTGAAATGCTGGCATTCAGGGCCAGGGATCGCGGGTGGCTAGGGGGGTACTTACTCTTCCGCTCCAGTGTTTGGGAAATAGAGAGCTGAACGCTTCCATGGGACATTGTGGAGATGGTTGTGACCCAGGTGGTAGTGTTGCTGGCAGATCCTCTGTTTGCGGGTTGGCAGGTGTCACTGTCACTACAGAGGTGGATGAAGAGGCCGAGACTGCAGCAGAAGAGGAAGCAGGAGGAGCCAGAGACCTTTCTTGGTTTTTGAGGTGTCTACTCCACTGCATCTCGTGCTTTGCACTTAGATGCCTGGTCATGCAGGTTGTGCTCAGGTTGAGAACGTTTATGCCTCGCTTCAGGCTCTGATTGCACAGCGTGCAAACCACTCGTGTCTTGTCATCAGCACATTGTCTGAAGAACTGCCACGCTAGGGAACTCCTTGGACCTGGCTTTGGTGTGCTCGGTCCCTTGCTGCGTTGGGCAGTAGCAGTCGTACTGTCTAGGGGACGGATGCTCCGCTTTTGCACCCTGCTTCCTCTTCTGCTGTGCTGGTGGCTCTGTGCGACCACCGCCTCTTCCTCCGAACTACACTGGTCACCTGCATGATGTTGATTCCATGTGGGGTCAAGGACCTCATCGTCCTCCACATCATCTTCCACCCAGTCTTCACCCCTGCCCTCCTTGTCGGTCTGCACAATGGCGAAAGCAGCAGCAGTTGGCACCTGTGTTTCGTCATCATCCGAGACGTGCTGCGATGGTCCTCCCATGTACTCATCATGAAACATAAGTGGTTGGGCATCGTTGCACACAATTTCTTCCACTTCTGGGGCAGGGCTAGGTGGATGGCCCTGGGAAACCCTGCTAACAGAGTCATCAAAAAGCAGAAGAGACTGCTGCATGATTTGGGGCTCAGACTGATTGGCTGATTTGCAAGGGGGTGAGGTGAAAGACTGATGGACATCGGCTGCAGGTGCCAACTCTGAACTTTCATCGGGAGACTGGGTGGGAGACAATGTGAAGGAACCGGAGGCACTGTCAGCAACCGAATCTACTATCGCCTGTACTTGTCCTGGCCTCAACATTCGTACAGCCTCATTAGGCGTGCCAAAATACCGCTGCAGGCTCTGTCGCCTACTCGCACCTGAGGAAGGTGTTTCACTAGTGCGTGTAGCTGGCACAGATCGACCACGTCCTCTCCCTGCAACAGGAGCGCCACCAGCAGCACCACGACCCGGGCCACGTCCCCTTTTTGATGATCTCATATTTTCAAAATTTATGATCTCGCCCTAAATGGGTGTTTTTGTCTATAGCAGAATACACGTACAGTGTCTAAAGCGTTTATGAACACGCAGAAAATGCTATTGGGAAGAAAAAAAACACTGCAAAATTAAATTTTTTTGCAATGTTTTTCCAATATCAGAATAAACGGATAGTGTCTACAGCGTTTATGAAAACGCAGAAAATGCTATTGTGAAGAAAAAAAACACAGCAAAATTAAATTTTTTTGCAATGTTTTTCCAATATCAGAATACACGGACAGTATCTAAAGCGTGTATGAACACGCAGAAAATGCTATTGGGGAAAAAAAAACCACAGCAAATTTAAATTTTTTTGCAATGTTTTTCCAATAGCAGAATACACACAGACTATGGTGTATCTCTTACTATATGCAGTGTTGGTCCTAATGGTGCACTGAGCTTGCAGGTAAAACTTTTATATTTTGTCTGGCACTGGCCTCATGGCACTGTTAAAAGACTGTGCACTGCACCCCAGCCAGGGTACAATTGATTTAGGAATCTCTTCAATAATTCTCTCTGCCTATTTATTTTGCTTAATAAAGAAACTCCCTACTCTACTCTAGCTATCTAGATCGCTCACTGATCTAACTAATTAGAAGAAAATTAAAGGAATGTGGACTGACTGACTGACTGACTTTATCACACTAACTCCTAAAATCCTCTCTCTTAGCAGCACAGGAACCTGTCTATAGCAGAATGACGCTGTGTGCTGTGTGTCTGGACTATATATAGAGGCTGGGTCACATGCTGCACTGCCCAATCACAGCCATGCCATTAGTAGGCATGGCTGTGATGGCTTCTAAGGGCACACTATTGAAACTAGCGTCGATTGGCTGCCCTGCAGCTGTTAAAAAGGCGCCAATGTTCTGTCTCAAGGACATTCAGCTAAACCATTCTTATCCCATAAACATGATACCATATTTCTTCGATCGCAGTTTATTGGAACAAGCTAGGTGAAACTACAAATAACAAGAATAAACCTTGATAAGTACAATATCCCATAAATTTAGCATACATTTCAAAGACAAATATACACAGTACAATATGAGACAGTAAAACTTACTTTTTAAGTTCAATAAGGGATTGATGGTAAGAGATTGAAACAAGACCTCTTGCAGTCTGAAAAGCATGATGAATGTGTCTCTTCCTGTGAGACTTTACCCAGAATACTTTGCTTTCCAAGTACTTCCTAGGTTATAAACTTTATTAATAAACTATACACACAGAAGCAATACCAAAAAAGGACGCTAGATGGCGCCTAAGCTCTGCAAATGATTCCTATAAAAGGTAACAACATTAAATGTCATTTACAACAACACAAATGCAGATAATCAGAATATATCCATCTGATGGACAGAACACTCCCCGCCTGACGTCAAGTGACGTCACTAACAGAGTCCTCCGTAGAAAGTAACAGAACAAGTTCAGTCACTGGTCTCAAGAACACTTTGGCCTCATTCTGTTGAAAGGTCTTGACCTCGACCTTACGGACAAGATTATCTTTGCTTGGCAGTACTTTGGTGACTAGACCTAAAGGCCACATGTTCCTTAGTGTCTGGCAATCTCTCATGAGCACAACATCACCAAGTTTAAGGTTAGGTTTTTCTGAGTGCCACTTCCTCCTTAGTTGAAGAGTAGATGTGTATTGCTCCCTCCACCGACTCCAGAAGGTATTGGCAAGAGTTTGAACTTGTCTCCATTGACGTTTGTAAAGGTCCTTCTCACAAAACTCTCCAGCTGGAGTACCTACAGGACCAGTCTTTTGCGTGAGCAACATGGTAGGTGTGAGAACCATTGGATCTTCAGAGTCACTTGAAATTGAAGTTAAGGGTCTGGCGTTAATGATGGCTGTAACCTCCGCCATAAATGTCACTAAACACTCGTGAGTAAGCCTTGCAGTTCCTACTTGTAGGAAGATAGAGTCAAGAATTTTGCGGGCTATGCCTATCATCCTCTCCCACACACCTCCCATGTGAGAAGAGTGAGGTGGATTGAAGATCCACGTGCAGTCTTGCTTACTCAAATACCTTTTTACACTGGGGATGTCCAAGTTGGAAGGAATTTGCAGTTCTTTTACTGCTCCTACAAAGTTAGATCCTCTGTCAGAGCGAATGAGTTTCACTGGGCCTCGGATTGCAATGAAACGTCTAAGAGCATTAATGAAACTTGAAGTGTCCAGCCTGGGTATGGTGTGTTCAGGCAGTGGTGCAAGTTTTGCTTTTCCCATTACAAACCCTATGTGGCTTTGTCCTTTAGTGTCTATGGTTTTCAGGTAAGCTACAGCAGCAATTGCTTTAACAGAAGCATCCGCAAACACACAAAGTCTTTGCATCTGAACATCTGCAGATGACAGAGGTGCATATGGGCGTGGAATTTTAAGATTGGATAGCGCTGTTAGTGAGTTCTTCCACTCTAGCCATAGGTTCTTCCTGTCAGTGGGGAGAGGGTGGTCCCAATCTAGCGACTCACAGGTTAAGTCTCTGAGTAGTGCCTTACCCTGGATGGTGACAGGTGCTGCAAAGCCTAAAGGATCGTATAGGCTGTTTATGGTAGACAGGACACCTCTACGGGTAAAGGGTTTTTCTTCTGTGTTTACTTGGAAAGTGAAGGTGTCAGATCTTAAGTCCCAAAGCAAACCAAGGCTGCGTTGCATGGGAAGTGAGTCTGTGCCTAGATCTAAGTCCTTTAACTCGTTGGAATGGTCTTGGACAGGAAAGGCTTCTAAAACTTCTCTACTGTTGGAAGCAATCTTGTGGAGCCTTAAGTTGGAACACGCAAGCATTGCCTGAGTTCTTTTGAGGAGACTGATTGCGGCTTCATTTGTGGGTAGTGATTTCAAGCAATCGTCTACATAAAAATCCTTGTCCACAAATTGTCTGACATCTGACCCATACTCTGACTCTCCCACTCTAGCAGAGTGTCTGAGGCCATATATAGCAACTGCAGGGGAAGGGCTGTTGCCAAATATGTGCACCTTCATGCGATATTCTGTGATGTCTCCAGAGGGGTTGTTGTCCCTGAACCAGAGAAACCTCAGAAAGTTTCGGTGTTCTTCCTTAACAAGAAAGCAATAGAACATTTGTTGTATGTCTGCCATGAATGCGACTGAATCCTTGCGGAAGCGGAGAAGTACTCCCAATAGTCTGTTGTTGAGGTCAGGGCCAGAAAGAAGGACATCATTTAGAGAGACACCTTCATGCTTGGCGCTGGAATCAAACACCACTCTAATCTGCCCTGGCTTCTTAGGGTGATAGACGCCAAATATGGGTAAGTACCAACATTCTTCTGAGTCTTTGAGGTCTGGAGCTACCTCAGCATGGCCATTTTGGAATATTTTGCCCATGAAGGAAAAGAAATGTTCTCTCATCTCTGGTTTCCTTTGCAGATTGTGTCTTAAGGAAGTGAGGCGTTTATATGCTAGTTCCCTGTTGTTAGGCAAACGTTGTCTTTGTGGCCTAAAGGGAAGAGGTGCTATCCAGTTATTAGACACGTCTTTCTCCATACTGCTTTCCATAACCTCTAGGAAGATTCTATCCTCAATGGACATTGCTACCTGGTTGTCTTCCTTTGTTCTCCTGAACACTGAGTGTCCTAAGTCGCTTTGGTCATTGTCATAGGCATTGCTGTCACAGAGGGGACTTAAGAAAGGAAGAGGTACAGGGTTGTTGTGAGGTAGCTCCTTTATGAGGATGCGATTTTGACAGGGTTGGAAAAGAGAAGGACGACCATTCTCGAGGGTACTAGTGAGCAGATTATTAACAGATGCCGGTTTGTGTGCACCTCCCAGGCAAACATCACCTATAATGACCCACCCAAGATCCAGTTTTTGGGCATATGGAGCACTTTTAGGACCGTTGATCAGTTTCCTTACTTTGTGGACTTGCAAGATATCCCTCCCTAGGAGTAAGATTATCTGAGCCTGATCATCAAGTTCTGGTATGAGATGTGCTATGTGCTTCAAGTGAGTCTGGTGAGCTGCTGCGTCTGGTGTGGGAATCTCTGATCTGTTGTCTGGCATCTGGTTGCACTCTATTATGGTCGGTAAGGGTAGGCATGTCTTACCATCCATAGATTCAATTTGTAGGCCGTCAGCTCTTCTCCCCGCCGTTTCCACTGTGCCTGCACAAGTCCTAAGGGAGTAGGGGCTGCTGGGGCCTTTAAGGTTTAGAATGTCAAAAAACACAGGTCTGGCTAGTGACTTATTACTCTGATCATCCAAAATGACGTAGAGCTTGACTGCTTTGTCTCTGCGTCCCTTTGGGTAAACTTTCACTAGACAGATTTTAGAGCAAGATCTGCCACCTGTACTTCCTTTGCAGACTTCAGTGCACTGTGAAGTGATTGCTGTGGTATCTGTACTAGAGTCTTTGGTCTCCCTGCCTTGCTCCTTGTCACCATGGACAGGTGGGAAGGTTCTTGGAGTAGGCTTTGGGTGTAAAGCTGTGTGGTGCTCTGTGCTGTCACACTCTGTGCATTTGACACTGACCTTACAGTCCTTGGCGAAGTGTGTAGACGAAGAGCAGCACTTGTAACAGATGTTGTTCTCTTTGAGGAAAGCTTTGCGTTCCTGGATGGTCTTTGTCCTGAAGGCTCTGCATTTCAGAAGAGGATGTGGCATCTTATGTAGAGGGCAGAACTTCGTAGGGTCATTGACTTGATCCTCTGGCTGAAACTCTGCAAATCTGTGAGAAGAAATGTTAGTTTTGTGCACTGCTACTGGAGCCCTGAGTTGCTTAGGGCCAGCAGAAGTGATGTAAGACACTGGAAAAATGAAGCTGGGGTCATCTTTCGTTCCTGCTTGTCTGTCTACAAAGTCCACAAACTCACTAAATGGTGGAAAGGGCACATTGTGTTTCCGTTTGTAGTTACAGCCATGAGCAATCCATCTTTCGTGTAACTCATAAGGAAGTTTTTGAGCTAAGGAGTTAATACCTCTAGCAGAGTCAAGATAAGAAAGGCCAGGTAAGTCACCTTCCGCTTTAGCAACTTGTAACTCCATACATAGGTCACTGAATTCTCTGAGTCTTTGGTAACCTCTGCTAGGTATTTTTGGAAAGTCTTCTATCCTTTTAAACAGTGTACTCTCTATAGCCTCTGGTGAGCCATAACATCTATCCAGTCTGTTCCAGATGTTTGTAAGGCCTATCTCAGGGTGGTTTATATTAATGTCTCTGATCCTTTTGGCGTGTTCAGCAGAATCATTGCCAAGCCACTTTACAAGGAGTTCTATTTGTTGTCTGCAAGATAGATCTAGACCTTGGATAACACTCTGGAAAGAGGATCGCCACGCCCTGTAATGTTGAGGGCGATCACTAAATTTGGCAAGTCCTTGGGTAACTAACTCGCGTTTGGCCAGGAACTTGGCAAAGTCTACAGTAGCCTGATTGGCATTGGGGTAGGCTGCTGGTGTATTGTGGTGCGGTGTAAAGGCATACCTGATAGAAGTCTCTTCTTTAGGCTCTCTGGGCTCAAACTTGCATACGGTTGGCAGTTCGTACCGGCTCGTTGCATACACCTTTGGGGTGAAGACAGGTGTTTGATGTTTGTATGAAGGTTGAGTACCTTGTGGAGTAGAGGGTTTGGTTGGGACTGGAACGTCTGGAACACTGTCAGATTTTTCTTGCCTGTGGCACTGGGGTCCAAGGTCGTCTTGTTGCTGCTTGACTTGGAGTGGCTCCCTGACATCATGTTTAATTTCTTGTTGTGGGATGCTGCTTGGGTCACAGTGCTGGTAGACATAATCCGACGTGCGTTGCGAGGAATCTTGGTGTTCTTTCTCTAGGCCTGGTATGCTGCTACCTGCTCTTGGCTCATCGTAGATGGCTGCTTCAAGAGCTTCTGCTTCTGCAATGGCGGCGGCAGCATCTCGTTCCACTGCCAGCTTCTCCATGTTAGCTTCTAAGATAGCTTGCTGCAGTTTCAGAGATGCCTCTTGCTGAGCTCTTTCGTCTTCCAGGCGTATTCTTTCCATCTCTCTCTCTTGTTCCTGTCTCACCCTTTCTTGCTCTCTCTCTTGTTCCATGCGTACTCTTTCTTGCTCTCTCTCTTGTTCCTGTCTCACCCTTTCTGCTTCAAGGTGGGCCTTTTCTTTTTTCATCTGCAGCTCTTGGTCTGCGAATGCGGCCCTGGCTCTTGCTGCTTCAGCTTTTGAACGGGCGATAGCTGCTGCATTTGCGACAGATGACCTAGATGAGCTTGCTTGTGATCGTGTTTTGTAAGAAGATGTTCTACTGTGAGACATGGCTGCGGGGAAGAAGCTGTCTTGCTGTATAGAGACCGTTCTAGTGTCGGTACTGCTTGACAGAGCGCGTCTCTGTGTAGCGTGGCTGCTTGCTTTGCCTCCCACAGGCCTGCTTCTTAAAGGCTTCTGACTGTATGGTACTGTGTAGCCCCAGGCTGTACAGACTTCCGAAGTCAGCTTATCTTCCCTTCAGAGGTCAGCTTAAAAATTTCACTGTTCTGTCTCAAGGACATTCAGCTAAACCATTCTTATCCCATAAACATGATACCATATTTCTTCGATCGCAGTTTATTGGAACAAGCTAGGTGAAACTACAAATAACAAGAATAAACCTTGATAAGTACAATATCCCATAAATTTAGCATACATTTCAAAGACAAATATACACAGTACAATATGAGACAGTAAAACTTACTTTTTAAGTTCAATAAGGGATTGATGGTAAGAGATTGAAACAAGACCTCTTGCAGTCTGAAAAGCATGATGAATGTGTCTCTTCCTGTGAGACTTTACCCAGAATACTTTGCTTTCCAAGTACTTCCTAGGTTATAAACTTTATTAATAAACTATACACACAGAAGCAATACCAAAAAAGGACGCTAGATGGCGCCTAAGCTCTGCAAATGATTCCTATAAAAGGTAACAACATTAAATGTCATTTACAACAACACAAATGCAGATAATCAGAATATATCCATCTGATGGACAGAACAGCCAATACATCGCCGAACACCGAACCCGAACCCGAACTTACAGCCAATAGTTCGGGTTCGGGTTCGGGTTCGGGCCCCGGACACCCAAAAGTCCGGTACGGACCCGAACTTTACAGTTCGGGTTCGCTCAACCCTACTTGTAATCCCTTGCACTCTAATAAGCAAAAATAAGAAAGGATTTAATTTAGTTTAATTTTGCAAAGACACATTCCTAAGTTCAACTGTGCTGCATATCAATGGCCCATTTAGACCTTGTTTAATAGAAAACACCAGTTGCCTTTCACTATAAACATTTGTTAGTCTAGTCCTGGAAATCTGCATCTGCTTTATTATTAATGTCCATAAAAATTGGGTTCCTAAATCTAGATGCTTGACTGCTGTATATGTGAGATGCGCAACTGCTGTGTGCGCGGAGGTATGTACCCGTGGCGCATATCTGGTTCCCGGAAGCGGTGGCCAGCACACAGGAATGACATCACGCCCATCCAGGAAGTTGCTTGTACTGCTGCTAACTTCTTCCCACCACCATGCCCTCTCACTGTTCTCTGAGGAAGAGATTTGCAAATTAAGATAATTTTAGATTTATTTTTACATGGGGATGTGTTTGTGTGGGTCATGTGTGTTTTTCTAAATGATTTGGCCTCAAAACACACACCTACTTCCTGTGTACAGATTCACTTCTGGGCCAATGTATATTGCTTCCTGCTTCAGTGTGTGTGTGTGTGTGTGTGTGTGTGTGTGTGTGTGTGTGTGTGTATATATATATAAGGTGGAGGGGTCTGACCCAGTTGCATTCCTTGAAAGCTGGCTGGAGCAGGAGTTCGGCCGGGAGTTCTTAACCCCCTGTTTTGTAATCGAACGGGCGCACCGGGTCCCGGGCAGGCCTCTCCCCGCCGGCAACCCCCCACGCACAATGATTATGAGACTGCTGAATTACAGGGACAGGGATTCCATCCTGCGAGCTGCCAGACAGAAAGGCAGTCTCAGAATCAATAATGCTACAGTATCATTGTACCCTGACTACTCAGTGGCGGTACGCAACCAACGTGCACAATTCCAAGCAGTCAAGAAACAACTAAGAGACCATGCGATCCAATACTCCATGCTATTCCCAGCTACCCTACGTGTGGCACATGAAGAAAAAGTTTTATTCTTCCAGTCGCCAAAGAACGTCATCGCATGGTGGGAAGCCCTGCCAAAGACCCCCCCGAGCACCTGCTGATTGAAGTCTACCGTATGCAACGATGGCCACGTTTATTCCATGTGTTTTGAGGCCTGCCAGCCTTACCTGAAGAGACCCCCTGCAGGGTGTTTGCCGTTATTATTTCTTTTTCTACTTTTATTTTTTGTTACTTTTTTGATACGCCTGCAGTGGTGTCCCAATTCGCCTAGATGGCAATGCAGATCAACCACAGTTGCTTTTCCTGAGGGATACAGCCTACCCCTTTACGGAAGGGGGTGCAGGAGCTGCCTCCACGGAGAGTTGTTGGCCACAGTATTGGCACTAACTTGTTATTGTAGTGCAAATGGGTTCCAGGCCATGCGCCCCATGCATGGCCCTAGTCTGGGGTACAAGCCCTCTCCGTTTTTCAGAGAGCAGGGCAGGGGTGTTGCTGTCAGTTGACAGCGGGACATTCACAGTTCAATTTTATTTTCTTTTTTTCTGTTGTTGTGTGTGTTGGTATGAATGGAGTATGGTTGAAGGAAGGAAGTATGTTGCTCTGTCCCAATAGTGGTAACTGTATGAAGCTAGATAACACAATGGTGTCAACCTGGGGTGCATTAAGTAAATGTACTGGGCTCCCAGTGGTTCTGGAATATGTAAGGCATCTCCATGGCTGAGGTAAAGGTTTGTTCGTGGAATGTAAGAGGGATGAATTCTAAATTCAAACGTGCACTGATCTTTGAACGGATCAAGAAATTGCAACCCCGTGTTCTTTGCCTGCAGGAAACCCATTTGACTGGGTCAAAAATTCCTTGCGCTCAAAAAACATTGGGTTGCCCATAGTTACACTTCCACATATTCTAATTATGCCCGTGGAGTGGCGGTACTGATACGCAAGGGGCTTTCCTTTGAATGCCATAGGGTAATTTCTGATCCTAAGGGGCAGTACTTGATGGTTCATGCCTCAGTTCATGGTACCCCAATGATTATTGCAACAATATATGTCCCCCCTCTGGTTTCAGCTGTAATTTTCACAGATCTAAGTACACAACTTTCTTTATTACCTGATTGTCCAGTGCTACTAATGGGTGACTTCAACTCGGTGTTGCAGTCATCCATTGATAGACTGAAACCACAACCTAACGAGTCCAGATTGTTTGGCAAATGGTGTGAGGTATATGGATATGTAGATATATGGCGATGGAGGTTCCCCACCAAAAAAATGTTTCCATGTCAATCCAAAACGTACGGCTCTCTTTCTAGAATAGATTATGCACTTGCTAGCAAGGACTTGTTGCCGACTGTTAAAGATGTGGACTATTTCTCACAGACTATATCAGACCACTCACTTATGACAGTTACCCTAACCTTGGGACATAGACCAACATTTCGGGTGTGGAGACTTAGCCCCTTATGGATATCCACCCCTGAGTTACAGGAAGCTATCTCGCTAGATATGCTAGACTACTGGTCCAACAATTTAGATACCGCAGAACCTGGACTCACGTGGGATGCCTTCAAAGCAGTACTACGTGGGGCCTATATCTTCTGTATCAAGCACTACAGAACTACAGGGGCGGCCCATCGGGTAGGTCTTGAAAAAAACCTAGAGGATGCTAGATCCCAACACATGAGGGACCCCGATAGCTGAGACTCGGGGGGCAATATCCAATGCGCACAAGGCATTGCAACTCCACTTGGTAGACATGACTAAAAAACAACAATTATACCTATCTGCAAGAATACATGAACATGGGGGAAAGAATGGCAGGATGCTGGCTTTTCTGGCCCACACTGAGTATACAAACAGTTCAATACCTGCCATTACATTGAAGGATGGCTCCATCACTAATGACCCAACATGCATTAACCAGACATTTGCTACCTACTACAGAGACTTGTACACTGACCCAGACCCCCCACAGGAGGCCACGTTTAGGGGCTTCTTCTCTTCCATGGATTTCCCGGATTTGGACGAAGCACAGAGGGATCTATTGGAACAGGAGATCACTTTGGAGGAGGTGGAGGCATCTATAGGCTCTCTGCCCCCTTCAAAGACCCCGGGCTTGGATGGTATTCCCTCCGGGTGGTATCAGACCTATGCGGAGGCGATTGCCCCCAAGCTTTTACATACGTTCCGAAATTCCTTGCAGCAGGGTACTTTGCCTGCTTCAATGAATGAGGCCCTCATTGTAGTTTTTCCCAAACCGGAGAAAAACAAACTGATATGCAAATCTTACCGACCGATTTTACTTTTAAATACTGATGTGAAAATTCTGGCCAAAGTTTTGGCCCAGAGGCTACAAAAAGTTATTCTAGCTCTTATACCCCCCGACCAAGCGGGGTTCATGCCGGGTCGCAACACGTTCGACAACATCCGCAGACTTTATCTACATATCCCTAGGGCACACGTAATGAAACAGAGCCATCTAGTGCTATCCTTAGATGTGTTAAAGGCGTTTGATACGGTCCGCTGGCCATTTTTGTGGGAAACCATGTCAAATATGGGTTTCGGCCCCCAATTCTTAAGGTGGGTATGCCTACTGTATGCACACCTAAGCGCAAGAGTCCGTACGAATGGAGACGTTTCGGCGGCATTCTCCTTGCAAAGGGGAACCAGACAGGGGTGCCCCTTCTCCCCGCTCCTGTTCGCCATCGCCATAGAGCCATTAGCTCTGGCGGTGCGGCAGGCCGCGGGGATTGGGGGCATCCAATGTGGAACACAAATGGAAAAAATATCTTTGTACGCAGATGATGCGTTAATCTACCTGGATGGCAGGGAGAGTTCTTTCAGAGGTTTAATGCGGGTGGTTGAGGAGTTTGGGGAGGTGTCAGGACTGAGGGTCGGATGGGAGAAGTCCACTGCGTTTCCCATTGGCCCCTCGATATCATACGAGTACCTTGGGAACTCTAGACTGCAAACTGCTCAATCTTTTAAATATCTAGGAGTTCAAATACATAATGACCTTTCCAAATTTGAAGAACTAAACATTACTCCTGTAATAAAACAAAATGACGGACAAACTTGAAGTCTGGTCAACACTCCCATTAAATTTGATAGGACGTATTAATATTTTTAAAATGATTTTTTTGCCAAAATTTTGGTATTTTTTTAGAGCAGCTCCAGTTTATCTCCCCAAAAAAACTCTTTCAAAAAGTAGAGGCAACTCTATCCTCCTTTATATGGCAAGCTGCTCATCCACGAATATCCAAGGTGTCCCTGCAAGCCGCTAAAAAAAAAGGAGGGTTAGCGAACCCAAACCTGCGGAATTACTTTATTGCCTCGCAATTTCTCAACACCATTTCTCAACACCATGGATGCATACTGACCCTCGGCCCCCTTCTGCCTCCCTATTGTCATCATTTTATGAGGAAGGTTCTAAGGCACTTGATGTGCTGCACAGGTCTCGGCCCGATAAATGCTCCAGATTTTCCCCCAGGGATGTGGGCTTGCTAGTATGGAAGGAGGGCAATGGGCTTCTGTCCAAAAATGTGGGTACATGGTCGCCAAACACCCCAATCTGGGACAATCCAAATCTCCCTGAGCTCTATGGTCATCCTGATTCAAAATGGTGGTCAAGGATGCAAGTTACGCATCTGGCACATTTATTTCTAGGAAATGTTTTTGTAACTTTTGAACACTTAAAAGCTAAATATGGTATACCTAACAAACTTTTTTACAAATATCTTTTGATCAGACATGCCATTCGGACTCAATTTGGTACCTTGACCATGGAGCTCAGGGCACCTCCCTTGGAAGACCATTTCTCTGACCCAGGAATAACGAAAATGGTGACAACCTTTTATAACCACCTGAACATGGTGGGGGCAGACCCATTCCAAACCTCATTCACTAAATGGCAAAAGCTGATACCCGTACTAACAGAGGAGGGGTGGGAAGAAGTAACTGAGGTTTGTTTCCAAGATATTATATGTACTGCTGACCAATATGTACAGTTTAAATTCATCCACCACTTACACTATACTCCTGATAGACTGGCACGTATGGGGCTGAGAGTGAATGCTAGTTGTGCTCGGTGTACCTGCGATAATGCTAATCTGTTTCATATGTTCTGGAGCTGTCCTGGACTCGACCAATACTGGAGGGACTTATTCGATTTTTTTGAGGAGCAGCTTAACATACTGGTTCCCAGAACACCCGAAGTGGGGTTACTGGGTATACTGAATGACTTAGTCCATGCAGTGTCTGCTCGCATCCTAATACGGACTATAATGTTTTATGCACGAAAAGTGATTCTATTAAAGTGGAAAGAATGTGATCCTCCTAAAGTACAAACTCTGTATGGTATCGTTAATGGGGAACTCCCCAAGATTAAGATTGTTTACAAAAATAGGGTCTGCCTCAAGAAATTTTATAAGGTCTGGCAACCTTGGTTGGATATCACTGCCCCCTTCTGGGGATCGGTCCTATCCTCGCAGGATTGCTAACAATAGAATGTGAAAACCGTACTGTTGGTCTATTTCTATTAGCTGGTGTTGAGAAATTCGGTGGGACTGTTGGGACAGAGCAAGGGCTGAATGAAGTAGGAATGGACATGAATGGGTTTGTGTGTAGGGTGTGTGTGTGGGTGTACGGGTGTCAGTTGCAGTAGGGCATATTGGTCCAATCCTATCTCTGCCACCCTTAGGAGTAAAAACGTTGGAGTAAAGCCAGGAGCACAAGAAAGTAGTGATGTGATCATCTTGCTTATAAGATGCTGCTACTGCTGTTTGCCTGTATTGTTTGTTGTTTGTACTGTTGAAAATCAAAAATAAACACCTTTTAAAAAAAAAAGGAAAATACAAGTGGGTCATGGCACATCTACATTCCAAATTTGGCACTTAAGATGGTCATGCACTATGCAATCTGATTGGCCAATCTCTGTACAACTCGATATTTAGGCAAAATAGGTAATAGGAGACGCTCTTGAACCAGGCCTCGACAAACCCTGGTCGCCCGGGCGCAATTGCGCCTAGAATTGGGGTCCTGGCGCCTGGGGCGACACAGCTGCGGTACTGTGTCAACCTGTGGACACCGACCCCCGCCGCGCGATTGCATCGGGCCGCGCCATCCAGAAATTTAGGCAGCGGCTTTGCGGCCTTCTGAAATCCTTCTATGGCGCCATCTTGTGGTGGCCGTTGGTATTGCAACACCTCTAACAATGATAATGCAATGTTAACCACTGGGCACTTTTCAGCTTTCAGTGCTCTGACACTTTGAATGACAATTTCTCAGTCATGCAACACTGTACCCAAATGAATTTTTTGTCCTTTTTTTTCACACAAATAGAGCTTTCTTTTGGTGGTATTTAATCACCGCTGGGTTTTTTATTTTTTGCACTATAAATCAAAAAATACTGAAAATTCTGTAAAAAAAAAAAAAAATTCTTTGTTTCTATTAAAATGTATTGGCAGAGTATTGCACAGTGCTGGCAGTGTAGCTGTCACTGACCAGCGCTGTGGGCACTACACATCCAGCCCACAGCGCTGGTCCCATCTCTCCCCCTCTCAGCTTCTCCCCTCTCACTGTACTGATCGATACAGAGAGGGGAGGGAGGAACCAGCGTCATGACGTGACGCCGGTTTGTGTACATGTAATCGCACCGTCATTTGACAGAGCGATCACGTGGTAAACGGCCGCTATCGGCGTCCGTTTACCGCAATGCGCCGGGTCCTCGGGACCTGGCGGTCACGGATGTTCCCGAGTGCGCACCCCAAGGGGCGCGCAGGAGCAAGGTTCTGGGAGGACATCCTACGGTGCCCAGTGCCACCTGTCAGTCGTTGTCGTTAAAAAAAAACCTGGCTCCTAACTTTTTTAGCTGGCTCCTAGATTCCAAGCAAATTTGTCAAGCCCTGTCTTGAACAATGAATTAAAAATATAGGAAATCAAACAGGCTGTTGCACTAAATCTAATTTATTTAAGATCTAACTGATTGCAGTGTAAAGATCAAGATCTGAAAATATTAATTTATTGGGTTTAGAAACACTTCTCTGTTCTTTGTAATGTATTGAAAGATTTGGGTAAAAAAAGAAAAAAAAAAACACATTTCAAAGCTATATTAGAAGTCATAGGAATGAGATTAGCATCAAAAGGGTTAATTAACTGAAAACACCTACTAATTGCCTAACAAGACACATCCAATGAGATTAAATTAACCAATTGTATTGGGCGTGCGCTATTATCAATGAGAAAACCGCAGTTACCCTAGCGCCAGTTGCAATTTACATATGGGGGTATATATTATCGTTATTTGCGCTTCAATGTGCGCTGGTTCGCACGTTCAATTAATGACTTTTCTGGCACACCAATTAATGTATGAACTGGTGCAGTGCCTTCTTTAACCGCTTCCTGACCGCCTCACGCAGATATACTGCGGCAGAAGGGCATGTACTGGCAGAATCATGTAACTGTACGTTGCCCTTTGAGAGGCGGTCGGTGGGCGCACACAAATCTGCGGGAAGCTCCGTGAGTCGGGTCGCGCGTCCTGCGGCCTCGATCGCTGCAGGGATACCTGCGATCGCCTCACGGAGAGGAAGAACAGGGAGATGCTAATGTAAACAAACATCTCCCCATTCTGCCTAGGTATAGTGTCACTGATCTCTGCTCCGTGTTATCGGAGCAGAGATCAGGGACGTGTCACACACAGCCACGCCCCCACCGTTAGAAACACGCCCCTAGGACACACTTAACCCCTACACTGCCACCTAGTGGTTAACCCCTTCACTGTCAGTGTCATTTACACAGGAATCAGTGCATCTGTATAGCACTGATTGCTGTATAAATGACAATGGTCCCAAAAATGTGTCAAAAATGTCCGATGTGTCCTCCATAATGTCGCAGTCACGATAGAAAACGCTGATCGCTGCCATTTAAAAAAAAAATAATTATTAATAAAAATGCCATAAAACTACTATTTTGTAAACGCTATAACTTTTGCGCAAACCAATCAATAATCACTTATTGCAATTTTTTTTACCAAAAATATGTAGAAGAACACATATTGGCCTAAACTGAGGAACAAAAAAGTTTTTTTATATATTTTTGGGGGATATTTATTATAGCAAATAGTAAAAAATAATGTGTTTTTTTTCAAAATTGTCGCTCTTTTTTTTTTCTAGCGCAAAAAATTAAAACCGCAGGGGTTATCAAATACCACCAAAAGAAAGCTCTAGTTGTGGGAAAAAAAGGACGTCAAGTTTGGTTGGGAGCCACGTCGCACGACCTCACAATTGTCAGTTAAAGCGACGCAGTGCCGAATCGCAAAAAGTGCGGTTAACCATAGCGTTTAACCATAGATGCAGCCACAAACGTATAAACACTGCCATCTGCTGGCTGAAGAATATATCTTTACTAAATACTGATATTGATGTAGTTGCTGTTGCATAAAATACAAATAAACATTGTATTCCAACATCCGCAATCTCTTCACCTTCCGGAGACTGTGGAAGTGAGAAGGCTGTGGGGTGTCATGGAAGCGGCCCCACTGAGGCCTGTGGACTCTGGCAGGGAGGGGCTTGTTGTAGTCTTTATGTCTGAAAATAATAATTAAAAGGAGAATGAGAATGAGGAGTTAATAAGGCTGATTAGAGTAAATTAAGGGTTAATGAGGGGTTAAACAGAGGAACACTTTAATAAACACACTTTCTGCATCATGTCTGCAGTCTCTGATCATCTCTTGTATCGTGTCTGTAGTCTCTGACCATCTCTTGTATAATGTTTGCAATCTCTGATCATCTCTTTTATCATGTCTGCAGTCCCTGATCTTCTCTTGTATTATGTCTCATGTCTGCAATCTCTGACCATCTCTTGTATTATGTCTGCAGTCTCTGTATCTCTTGTATCATGTCTCATGCCTGCAGTCTCTGGTTCAATACGTTTTTATTGCAGAAGTAGTGTTAAACATACAACAATGTCAAAGGCACCTAGATTGCCCACGCAGGGGCTAGAACTGGCACATAAGAGATGAAAAAAAAATACAACATAAACAGAGGAGGGCAGCCTCCTTTTTAAACGGTCACAGAAATCTAAGAAAAGGAAAACAGAGAGAAATAAGAAACAGAATGCCTGCAGTCTCTTACCATCTCTTGTATCATGTCTGCAGTCTCTGACCATCTCTTGTATCATGTCTGCAGTCTCTGACCATCTCTTGTATCATGTCTGCAGTCTCTTACCATCTCTTGTATCATGTCTGCAGTCTCTTACCATCTCTTGTATCATGTCTGCAGTCTCTGACCATCTCTTGTATCATGTCTGCAGTCTCTGACCATCTCTTGTATCATGTCTGCAGTCTCTGACCATCTCTTGTAACATGTCTGCAGTCTCTGACCATCTCTTGTATCATGTCTGCAGTCTCTGACCATCTCTTGTAACATGTCTGCAGTCTCTGATCATCTCTTGTATCATGTCTGCAGTCTCTGATCATCTCTTGTATCATGTCTGCAGTCTCCGATCATCTCTTGTATCATGTCTGCAGTCTCTGGTCATTTCTTGTATCATGTCTGCAGTCTCTGACCATTTCTTGTATCATGTCTGCAGTCTCTGACCATTTCTTGTAAATGACCATCCCTTGTTTCATGCCCATAAACATTGACTAAATCCTGTTGGATGTCTGCTGTCCCTAAAACTGTCTGCACATTATACAATTTTTTTTTTGTTCAATTTCCTTTAGATTTAACTTCAACTATGTAGTACAAAGGCCTGTCTGAATACATACAATTTGAAAGTGTTTCGTTTTGACATAATATTATATGGTTTTGGTAAATCGAAATGAACATTTACAAGAAAATAGTATAATGTGTAGCCAGTTTAACACTGAATTGTATGTGCTGTCCTTTTGTGATGTCAGGGGTCGCAACCTATGACCATCTCTTGTATCATGGACTTGAGGCCCTCCAAAATTGACCACCAGTACTTTACCAATTCAGCTTCCCTATCTGTATGAGATTTTGTGTGTGCGTGTTTTTTTTTTTTGTTGTTAATAAAGTTCACCTGTTGGGAAAAAAAAAAAAAAAAGTCTGCAAGCGTGATTTGCAGCAGCGAGTGTAGTATGGTGTAGGAAGGAAGGGGCGGGCATAGAAAAGTCACGTGATTAATGGCCGACCGCGGGTTAGCACGACTGAGAGAGAAAGGCCGCGACCGGAACCGGAAAGGAACGGCTTGAAGAACGGTGTAGGCAGCAGAGTCGTGGCCGTAAGGGGTGTGTAAGAGCTAAATGGTGGCCGGGGGGAGTTGTACTCGTACTATATCTTTCCTTATTAGCTTCATATACAGGACCGGGCCTCTATGAATTGAGAGGCGGTGTGTTCCCTTTACTGAACAGCTCAGTGGTAGAGCGTACACGCTGACGTCTCTTGTACACCCAAATGAGACAGAAAGTTGACGCAATTGAAGGCAATATGTCCGCCATGCCTGTGTGGTGAGCAGAGAGCTTCCCTTCACCCTCCGGGGTGTGTGGAAGTGAGAAGGCTGCGGGGTGTCATGGAGGCGGCTTCACTGAGGCCTATGGACTCTGGCAGGGAGGTGCTTGTTGTAGCTGACGCTGGAGTAAGCAAAGGCGCTTTAGCTGGTTCATTCCATCGGTTTAATAGTCCACTATGGTGAAATACACTGATGACAATTTAAAAAGCAGCCAGTCTCTGGAGCTAATGTGCATGGTAACCAATCAACTTCTAGTAAAAGCTCAACAAAACAGGCTGAAGAGAGAAGCTGGTTGGTTGCATTGCACAGCTTCAGTTTGTCTGCTCCAGTTTTAGTATTGTAGTAACTGTGTGATACCTGTAGTACACTTCCTTCCATTTCCTTGCAGGCAGAGTTCACAACAGAATCCTGCAGGAAAGTGGTCCGTGTTCTTGCGCATTCCCCTGCAGTGTTGTTTTGAGCGAATGGGCTGCAAATCGTGGCAGAATGCAAGAAAATTTGCGCATGAACTACTTAAAAAAATAAATAAATAATACACCGAACCAAATGATACTGTAGTTCTGGTGCCCGCAAATGCACTTTGTTTGCGATATGTGTTGGCACCTGCAGTAGATCGCCTAGGGGGGACTTTGAAAGTGGTGCAGGATGCACGCTCGGAACGTGCCTGTCCCGCTCCTCCATTTGTGTAAACTCACCCTAAAGCCAGGTACACATGGGCTGAATGTCGGGAGGCATCGGCTGGTTGAACATACACGCTGTAAACTCAGCAGCGAACCGACTCCCGATCAATGCTCTCAGATCTGCACTCACTACCATTGGCTGAGTGTTTTGGGGGGGCGGGATCATCTCCCAGTCAGAACACAACAGCTAAGTGGAGGAGATCGCTGTACTAATGTTGGATGGTTTGTACAGTGTGTCTAACCAGAGCTGACAGTTTTTTTTATTTTTTTTTTTTTTTTTTTTTTAACCCGCTGGGTTGTACAAAAAAAATTGTAGTGTGTACCCAGCTTAAAGTAATACTAAAGTCCTTTTAAAAAAAAAAAAAAAAAAAAAAAAAAATGTTATACTTGCAGTGTGCAGTGGTTTTGCACAGAGCAGCCCAGATCCTCCTCCTCCTCCACCTCTGCTTGGGTGCCTCTTCGGTGCTCCTGGCGCCTCCCTCCTGTTAAGTGCCCCCACAGCAAGCAGCTTGCTATGGGGGCACTTGAGTTGCAGCTCCCTGTGTCCATTCACACACAGAGATGCGGCCCCGCCCCTTTGCGCTCCTCTGGCTCACTGACTTTGACCGCAGCCGAAGCCAATGGCGCTGTGCTGCTCTCTGAGGAGCCAATGAGGAGGGGAGTGCCGGACAGAAGTTTCCCGTGCAACATCTCTGGATCTAGATGGGGCTAGGGGGGGGGGGGGGGGGCTGCTGCTGCGGCGCACAGGTTTTTATCTTAATGCATTAAGGTAGAAAAACTTTCTGCCATTATAACCACTCCTTTACAGTGTATACAGAGCCTGGCGACAGGGGGGAATGTAGTGTGCTTTTATCACATCAGTGATATCACTGCATACTTGCAGTTGGGAGCTTTATGGTCATGTGACTGCTGTGGCAGCCATTCACAGCGGTCACCTGACCTAAGCGCCCGCCTCTCGGCATGCAGATGCTCTTAAAAGGCTGGGGAGGAAAAGGGAAGTTGATAACATGGACTGTTAGTTCCTTGCTAAAGAGTGAGTGTGTGTGTGTGTGTGTGTGTGTGTGTGTGTGTGTGTGTGTGTGTGTATATGTATGTGTGTGTGTGTGTGTGTGTGTGTGTATATATGTGTGTATATATATATATATATATATATAATTGTTATGGGTAAAACTCTGCTTTAACACTGACAGAGAAGATTACAATGGTCAGATTATATTTATGTCAATCTTTTATCCCGAAAGAATTTTTTTTATGCCATAATTGCTTAAAACAGATCTACGTTCCTGCTTTTGAAAGCTACGAGCAGGCAGGTTGTTTATTGCAGAAGGGACATGCAATGTCTCTTCTGGGAAAAAAAGAAATCTATCTGCCTGCTCTAGGCTTTCTGTGAAACTTGCACTGAGCTGCACAGCTCAATCAACACTCTGGCACAGTGCCTTTGTTACGGGATGTCTTCACTCCTGCGCATTTGCAGGATTAACCTCATCACGTAATAGCCTCAGCCTGGCACCCAGAAGATGCCAGCGAGAGATGTCAGACTGTTGAAAGGAGAAGTATTGTGGAGTTTAGCTCTGCTTTAAAAAGTATTTAGCTGGAGTTCAGCTTTAATTTGTTAGTCAATTACATCTGATTCTGCTAGTCCCCCCTCCCTGGACTGATAGAGCTGTTGCCCAAAGATGCCTCCATTGCTCCCTCTCCCAGAGTGGAGACACCCTAAGACAGGAAATGTATTACTGGCCCTATCACCAGGGAGAAATAAAGGGGGGGGGGAGCCTGAAAAGTAATATAGCTACAGTTAAAGCCTCACTTTACTTCCCCTGCTTGCTTCTGTGGTGGATCAGAGAAATTCTGATTGGTCAAAATGTCTATTTTGGGGAACAGATTCCTATCAGGAGATCCTCCCTTGGGCCAGTCTGAGACGCCACATGTCACTTGACATTCTTCTGGGTGGTACTGAAAATGTAACACTAGCACACTTTGGCACATGTGCTTTAGGTTGCCTTTCCCTGGGTTAGACACTCTTCCAAGCTTCTCTTGCTGCCTGTGCCCCCATTGGAGAGATTCACCCCTCTATTTGTATTGGCGACATGTTATCAGTTTAGAGCAGGGGTCCCCAACCCCCGGGATACAGGACCAGTGGTGGTCTGTGGCCTGCTGGGCCACGCAGCGGGACGGCAGGTGAGAAAACCAGCACAAACTTCACTCCACCATTTGACCAATGGAGGGCACCTGCTCCCTTTCTCCCAGTGCCACTACTCCTTTACCTCTCTGTGGTCACAAAGAAGGGGAGGAGAGGCGGCAGGGGACGGGTGAGACCAAGGCTGCAACCTCAACACCCCAGTCCCCTGATGTGACAGGCTGCCCCCAAAAAAATCTAGTATCCTCATGGTTTTGCTCAGTTCTTGTATTTCTGGATCAGCAAATGCTGGTAAATATGTTGAGTAAGGTTGAACTGCTCACTTCAGCGCCCATCTTCTTCTTTTTATTTTTTCCTCTAGGGGGTCCTGGAGCGTCCCTGCAATCACTTTTACTCTTTAGCTGACACATTGTTGCGTGTAGTATGTCTTGTCAAACCTGCTCTTTTCTCTGATTTATTTTCTGGAAATATCACTCCTGCCCCCTGACTGTATTGGCTCACCTACAGTGTGAGCGAACACATATGCAGACTCTAGTAAGACTCATTTGTCTAGGACAGTCAATTTATGTCCTAATCAAATTGATCCCTCGCTCTGTGGAGGGACTGTCTTCCAAACTGCCTCTGCCTAGCAGAGAGGTTGTGGACCACTGGTTTAGAGTCATTGATCTCACTTCTATGTGCGTAATGCTATGTTATGTGTAGCACACTTGACGTTTTCATGCATAGGCGCCCCCCATGCGTACGTTTACTTTTGTGTATGTGGGGGGAGAATTTTTTTTTTTTTTTTTATAAGGGGAATTTTAAGAAGGTCCCCTATGTCAGGACTCGACAAACCCCGGGCGCCAGGTCGCATTTGCGACTAGAATTAGTGACCTGGCGCGGCACAGCTGGGGTATTCTGTCTCTGTCTCCCACCCCCCCTGGCGCGATCGCGTTGGGCCGCCCACGGTAATTGGGGCCGCGGCTTTGCTGCCTTCTGCAGTCCTATGGTTCCTTCTTGAATATGGTGCCCTCTTGTGGTGGCCGTTGGTATGACAAGACAGCCACCAATGCTAATGGAGCTTCCCCTGCCTGTTTTCCTTCCCATCTCCTTCCCTTTACTTAGAACCCCCAAACATTATATATTTTTTTTATTCTAACGCCCTAGAGAATAAAATGGCAGTTGTTATTGCAATACTTTTTGTTACACCGTATTTGCGCAGCGGTCTTGCAAGCGCACTTTTTTGGGGGAAAAATACTTATTTTTTAATTCAAAAATAAGACAACAGTAAAGTTAGCCCAATTTTTTTTTATATTGTCAAACATAATGTTACGCCGAGTAAAAAAAAACCTGGCTCCAAATTTTTTTAGTTGGCTCCTAGATTCCAAGCAAATTTGTCAAGCCCTGCCCTATGTGATGTATTTTTTGGTGAGTCTCTTTAATGAGACCACACTTGTCCTCTCTCTTTCCTGACCTGCCAGGCTACGCACCCAGATAAGGGTTTAGTATGGATTTTGATTTCTTTTTATTATTGCTGACAATGCTTGCTTTTTTATTCAGCTGATGACTCATTGGTTGTTAAAGACATGCTGGCTGGTTTCCCGGCTCACTCCTTAACAGCCAGCTAAACCAGTGGTGGTGAACCTTGGCACCCCAGATGTTTTTGAACTACATTTCCCATGATGCTTAACTACACTGCAGGGTGCATGAGCATTATGGGAAATGTTGTTCCAAAACATGTGGGGTGCCAAGGTTCACCATCACTGAGCTAAACGGTGTGTTATGGAAGGGGCAAAAAAATGTAAAATGTAAACGCAACACATGCGGTTTTGATGTGGGTCCTGATTGCAGGAAAAATTCCCTGACCTGTTACAAAAACGCACTGGCTGAAAAACATGTGTGAACGTGTACCATATGAAACCATGTTAAATTGGACTTTAGTGCATTTCTGCAAGCTACAAAATGCATTAAAAACCCATTGGTGTAAACCTAGACTTGAAGTGGTTCTAAAACCTTAAGGTTGTTTTAATCATCATACATCCTTTGTATTAAGATAAAAAAAACCTGAGTCCAGGATCCTCCCTGCCCCTCTCATACTTATCTGAGCCCAATGTCATTCCTCCGCTGTGCACGAGAGCAGCGGTTGTCTTCTGCTCTTTCCCTTTGATGGGAGCTATTTGTCCTTTTCTGTCCTTCGCAAAAGGCATCTTGTTTTCTGTCCACTTGTCTTTTGAGTGCCTGTGCACCCGGCACAGTACCTGGAGATAATTTTTTACATGTTGCCGTAGTGTCGGCAACATGTAAATTGGAATCCGTGAGTTGTTTGCTGCGCATGCCACAAGTTCCTTGCATGTGCACTTATTGTTTTTAACTGGATTTCTATTATTTTACTATGAAAGCATGCAAACAAGATGAAACTATAGGTAACAGCGCTGGGTGTGCAAGCTTGGGAGTAGTTGCATGTTTGCACCCAGCGCTGTCGGAGTTGCCTGAAGACTCCAAATCTAGATGAGAAAATGCAAAAGTGAGCCATGGAAAAGTATTTTCTTTATAAAGGGTGAGGGGTCCATTTTAGGGCTGGGTTCTCACTATTGCGAATGAAATGCGGGAAAACGCGCAGCCAATCGCATGTTGGGAGATTGTGAACGGCTCTCAATGGAGCCAGTTTACACATCTGCGCGAATTGCACAGGCGTCCTGCGCGTCTTCTGGTCCGTTTCAGGTCTGAAATCAGCCAAAAATTTCGACCAAAAAGCAGACCTGAAACTGTGAACCCATACTGAAATGAAGCTATAGGCTTATTCAAATGAAAATTGGAAGTTTTAAAAAAAAAAAAAATACCTCCGCTTTTTACATTTTATGAATGTTGTGCTGTATGGCATACATTGCCCTCTACTGTAATTGTCCGATTAGAGTGCCTCCCATATTTCTGTTATGCCGGGTAAACTTCAATTAATTACCTTTTTGTGGTGGTAATTTACTACCAACAGAATACTTTCTGATGCATGTAATTTTTATGTCATTTATTTTTCTTTTTTGGTGCTGCAATAAAAGAACACCTATTCCCCGATCTCCCCTGTGGCTAATGAACCCATAAGTGACAATCATTTCATCACATTGACTTTCAGAGCTGTCATTCCCTGGCTGCTACAGCCTGGGAAGCAGTCATGCTTGATTGCCTGAATTGGAGGGCAGGAAAGATTGGTGGTTTATTGGACCCCCAAAATCCCAATAAAACCTTACACCTGCCTAAAGCAATCACACAGGGGACTTGTTAGCCCCCTTGTGATGGCATTAAAGTTAAATGGGGGGGGGGATTGTAAAACATTTTTCCCCATCCGTCTTTCAGGACAGCACCATAGAGAGACCCTGGCTCCTCCCCTTTCAGGAAACACCGCCTTAGATTTTGAAATTTAAGCCCCCACCGTCCTGCCAGTCCCTCAGTTATGGTGTTTCCTCCGGTGGGGAGACACCGCTATGGAGCCAAGGGCTGAATAGCCAGGGAGGCTAAAGCCGATCGTTTCCAGAGAAGGGGGGGGGGAGCAGGGGTCTCTCTACCTCCCTCCATCCTATCGTGCGGTCCGTGAGGCTGGGGAAGCCGGGGACTGGACTGACCTTTTTTTCACGCACCTCCGGCTTCTTTTGGGGAAACTGTAAGCCGGAGGGTTCCGCTCTTCTCCTGTCCAGGGGGACGCCAACGGAAGCACTGGAGGCCGCCATGTTCGGCGTGGAGCTCAGTGCGCCGGGTCGGATGGCGGGTGACGTCATTTCCGACGGAGGTCAGTGCTTCCGTTCGTTCCGCGGCTTCCGGTTCCGGCCGCGGGATTTGAAAAGCGGAACGAGCGTTTTGGCTGGTGCTGCTTCATTTTCGGCCTGTAGCGACAAGCGTTCGGAAGCGAAGGCACCACCGATCCTCAGCGGGAAATGTCGGAAGTAGAGGCTTCCCGAACGGCTCCTGGAGATGCCTGCACCAGCCACTCTAAGGTAAGTGGAACCCTGGGGTGGTGTTCCCTTACTAGACAACCTGTAAGCTCCACAGGTGTGTTTGTCTCCCTTGGTGGTGGGGAAGATGGGGGGTAACTAGGACCCTGGTGGTGGTGGTCAAAGTTATAGCACCCCTGGTGGCCCTCTGTGTGTATTGCTGGTGGTTAAGGGGAGTCTGACTGCTCTCTTTTATGTTTGTCTTTTTTCAGAGCAAGTCTGCTGAGAAAACCAAATCGCCCCACAATTCAAAGAGAAAATGCCCTTCGTGCAGAGCCACAATGGGGGAATCGTGGTCCAAAGCACTCTGTAGGGAATGTATAGAGGGGCTAGTGAGGGAGCAGTCAGCGGAGCAAAATACGGAGTTAGCTGCGTCCGTCAAGGAACTAGCAAACACTGTACAATCTTTTAAAACGCTCTTCTCTAGTTTTCAGTTTCCGCAGACTCAGATTAACCCTCCACCAGCACAGCAGAGTGTTGCGCCAAGCCTAACGGATGCTCCCTCGGCGAGTGGTGAGAATCCGGGGGGCTCTAGAGAAGAGATTGAGGAGGAGCCAGATAGCGTTGCTTCTGATTCCCAAGGGGAATCCGAGGGAGAGGAGGTGGATGGCGAGTCCACGAGAACCTCTCGCTACAAGCTTTCTCTGGAGGAAGTGGAAGAGCTTTTGGGAGCTATTCACACCACTTTGGGAATCCAGGAAGAAAGGAAAAAGCTATCGCTCCATGACCAAATGTACAGGGGCTTAGGGGAACAGAAAAGGAAAGTGTTTCCGGTCCATGAAGTACTGGTCGACGCCATTAAAAAAGAATGGCAGGACCCGGAAAGGAAACCATTCTTTTCAAGAAGTTTGAAAAGGAGGTTTCCTTTTGCAGAGGAGGAAGCTCTAGTGTGGAATAAAATTCCTAAACTAGATGCGGCCTTCTCACAGGTCTCTAGGCACACCGACCTTGCCTTTGAGGATATGGGAGCCCTCCCAGATCCTATGGATAAAAGGATGGACTCTTTATTGAAAAAAATCCTGGGATTCATCAATAGGCAACCTCAAACCCGCCATGGCGTCCACAGTGGTGGCACGGAACATGGAGTACTGGTTGACGCAAATTAAGGCGCACATTGAGGCAGGAACTCCTAAGGAAACAATCCTGTCTTCCTTTCCTATGCTCCTTAATGGAGTAGCTTATCTGGCTGACGCCTCAGCGGAGTCAGTAAGGATGTCAGCAAGGTCAGCAGCCTTGTCCAACTCAGCAAGGCGGGCCCTTTGGCTTAAGACGTGGCAAGGAGATAGCGCGTCAAAAGTCAAGCTCTGCGGTATTCCCCTCACAGGGGACTTGTTGTTCGGTCCTGGCTTGGAGGCCGTCTTGGATAGGACGGCCGACAGGAAAAAGGCCTTTCCTCTCAAAAAGAAATTTGCAGAAGCCAAAAGGAGGGTTCAACCCAGGAGGAAGTTTGAACCTCCTAAAAATGAGCAACAGAAAAAAGTTTGGCAGAAGGGCAAAGGGCGTGGGGGAGCTATTTTTCGCCCTCCTGAACAGCCCAAAAAGTCTAAATGACGGAACCAAGGTGGGAGGAAGACTGGGATACTTCCTCCCACAGTGGGAGTTGATCACCTCCAACCATTTTATTTTGGAGATTATAAGGAGGGGTTACAGGTTGGAGTTTTCAAAACCCCCACCTCTCAGGCTTCTGGTCACCACGCTACCAAAATGTGCAGAGAAGGCTTCAGCTCTTCTTTCCTCTCTACAGGAGTTGGAGGAACAAGAGGTGGTAACCCGAGTTCCGGTGGAAGAGACAGGCAGGGGCTTCTATTCCCACATCTTTGTGGTCCGCAAACCATCGGGAAAGTTCAGACTTATCCTGAACTTGAAGCCCCTGAACGTCTCGGTTACATACAGGAAGTTCCGAATGGACTCGATCTATTCGGTAAAAGCACTTCTTCCCCAGAATTGCTTCATGGCGTCCATAGACCTGAAGGATGCCTATCTGCACATCCCCATAGCAGAGGGGTACCAGAAGTTCCTCAGGTTGGCGGTGAAGACCCCAGAAGGGATAGTGCATCTACAATTCAGGGCTCTTCCCTTCGGGCTATCTTCTTCCCCCCGTATATTCACCAAAGTCATGGTGGAGGTTCTGGCCTTCTTGCGACTCAGAAACATCGCAATAGTCGCATATCTAGACGATCTGCTCCTATTTGCTTCTTCCCCAGAGCAGCTGTCCAGAGATCTGCAGGTAACAAGGGAAATCCTCGAAAATCTAGGATGGCTCTTGAACCTGGAAAAATCCAGCCTGACCCCATCGCAGAAAATCATCTTCCTGGGCTACAGGTTGGATTCAACAAAACAAAAAGTTTTTCTTCCGGAAGAAAAAATCCAGAAGGTGGACAGGGCGATGTTGCTCTTGCAGGGCAATCAACAGATCTCAATAAGGAAAGCCATGTCAGCCCTAGGGCTATTGACATCCTCGCTCCCAGCAGTACAGTGGGCAGGGCTGCATTTTCGCCCTTTACAACTGTTCATACTGGGAATTTGGGACCACAGTCAGAATTCCCTGGATGCTCTGATAGAGGTACCAAGTCAGGTAAAGAGGTCACTTTGGTGGTGGAGAAAAGGGGCCAATCTTTCCCAGGGTTTGGAATGGGTCCTCCCGGTATCCAAAACCATCACGACCGATGCAAGCGGCACAGGTTGGGGAGCTCATCTAGGTTCCCGGATGGTTCAGGGCACCTGGCTAAAGCAAGAGGCAAGGGAATCCTCGAACTGGAGGGAGCTGAAAGCCATAGAGTTGGCGCTCAGAGCCTTTCAGGAAGAACTCCAGGGTCAACACGTGAGAGTCAGGTCAGACAACTCCTCTGCAGTAGCATACCTCAACAGGCAGGGAGGTACCAAAAGCAGGTCTCTGTGGAGCTTGACAAGCACCATTCTCAGGTGGGCCGAGACAAATATTCTGTCCCTGTCGGCGGTACATCTAAAAGGGGATCAAAATCAGGTTGCGGATTTTCTCAGCAGGAGAAAGCTGAGAGAAGGCGACTGGATTTTGAACCAGGATGTCTTCAAGGCAATTACCCAGAGGTGGGGGATGCCTTGTATAGACCTCTTCGCTTCAAGGGAAAACAGAAAAACAGATCTGTTCTTCTCCCTGAGCAGATGGGACGGAGCACTTGGAGTGGACGCACTGGCTCAGAGCTGGGAGTTCTCCAAGTGCTATGCCTTCCCCCCTCCTGTACTAATTCCAGCAGTACTGAGGAAGCTACAGTTGGAGAGCACAACTCTCATTCTGATAGCACCTCATTGGCCCAGGAGGCCGTGGTTTTCCATCTTGAAGAGTCTGGCAGTGGAACCCCCGTGGATTCTGCCATTCCAGGAAGATCTTCTGTCCCAGGGTCCAATCTGTTGTCCTCAGGTGGAGCGGTGGAACCTGGCTGCTTGGCTACTGAGGAGGAATTGCTGAAGGGCAAAGGGTTCTCAGATCGGTTGGTGTCAACCCTACTAAGTTGCAGAAAAAAGGAGACGCAAGCTATCTACCTGAAAGTGTGGAAACGCTTTAATAGTTGGTGTGCGGATAGTTCCTTCGACACAAGCAGTCCGGTAGCGGTACTGGAATTTCTGCAAGCGGGGGCAGACAAGGGGTTGGCTGTTAGCACACTGAAAGGACAAGTGTCTGCTTTAAGTGTATATTTGGAAAAACAGTTAGCTTTAGATCCCTGGATATCTAGGTTTTTTAAAGCTCTGAACAGGCAGAGGCCAGTAAGAGTATCCTCTTTTCCAGTATGGGATCTTTCTTTAGTGTTACAAGCCCTCACTGGTGAACCGTTTGAACCATTGGAGGCTTGTACGTTGAGGTCGATCACCCTCAAAACGGTGTTTTTGGTGGCGATCACCACGGCAAGAAGAGTAAGTGAACTCGAGGCCCTTTCCATTAGGGCACCTTTTTTTCAGATATTTCCGGATCGGGTGGTTTTTAGAACTGATCCGGCATTTTTACCTAAAGTGGCTTCAAGTTTTCATAGAGGCCAAGAAATAATTTTGCCTACCTTCTGTGTAAACCCTGTGAGGGAACAGGAACGCACATTTCATAAGTTGGATGTTAGGAGGTGCGTCCTCCAGTACTTGGAGAGTACAAAGGATTATAGGAAGTCTGATTCCTTTTTTGTATTGTTTTCAGGAGCTAAAAAAGGGTCTAGGGCCTCTAGACGGACGATAGCCAGATGGATTAGGTTAGCCATCAGACAGGCCTATGTAGCGGGGGGAGTGGAGCCCCCGGATGGGATTAGAGCGCATTCCACCAGGGCAGTGGCGACTTCGCAGGCTGAGTGGGCTGGTGCTTCTCCAGAGCAGATCTGTAGGGCGGCAACATGGTCCAGCTTTGATACGTTCGTAAGGCACTACAGGTTGGACCTGCTGTCAGCGAAGGACCAAGCCTTTGGGCGTAAAGTTCTGCAGGCAGTAGTCCCACCCTAAGGTAAGGTGCTCGCTTATCCTCTCTATGGTGCTGTCCTGAAAGACGGATGGGGAAAAACGGAGTTACTTACCGGTAACGTCCTTTTCCGGGAGTCTTTCAGGACAGCACAAGTTACCCACCCTAATTTGTGGACATGGAAGAAGTCATCGCATGAGACCGTCAGGTAAGAGATATAAGTTATTATGACGTGTTCTTGTGTCTCCCCAGCTGGCCGGAGGTACTCTTGAAGAACTGAGGGACTGGCAGGACGGTGGGGGCTTAAATTTCAAAATCTAAGGCGGTGTTTCCTGAAAGGGGAGGAGCCAGGGTCTCTCTATGGTGCTGTCCTGAAAGACTCCCGGAAAAGGACGTTACCGGTAAGTAACTCCGTTTTTTTACCCTTGATCTCTATAGCCGATGTTTAAAAAATTCTACAGGTTGCATGTTTTGAGTTAGAGTAGGCCTAGCGCTTGAATTATTTCTCTAACGATACCGCACATGTGTGGTTTGAACACTGTTTTCATATGCGGGCGTTGCTCACATATGCATTTTTTTTTTTCTTATTTATTTTACTTTTTGCACTCTCCTTTAAAAAAAAAAAATCACTTTTATTCATATTACATGGAATGTAAACATCCCTTGTAAAAAAAAAAAAGCATGTCAGGACCCCTTAAATATAAGATCTCATATCTGCACTAAAATGCAATAAAAATGTAATTTTGGGGGGAAAAAAACAAAAATGTCTAAGGGCTACTGTCACTGTCAAACGTCACTTCCGCCCTGCAATCATATGGGGACGGGTGGGGGCCATCTTCCCCCTCACTCATCTCCATACCTCACAGGAGAGAGGGCACGATCGCTCCTGCAGAGGATAACAGGGTTATGGTAGCTAGCTGCTGCCATAACGATATCTCTCTTCAAAGTACTGATGTGTAACGAAGGTGGGTGGACCGTAAGTGGTTAATGAGCTTAAAAAAAAACTAAGTTGGCCCAATATTTTTTTATTTTTTTTGTATAATATGAAAGATGTTACGCCTAGAGAATCGTGATCATAGAAATAATGAGAAATAATCGTGTTTCTCATTTTAGCCAGAATCGTGCAGCTCTAGTATAGGGCTGCTTTCACACTGAACCACGACTTAAAGGGGTTGTAAAGAGTAAAGTTTTTTTTCACCTTAATGCATTCGATGTATCTGACAATACCGCCCCCCCCAGCCCCCCGTTTTACTTGCCTGACCACTCGAAAGTCCCACGCTCGCCCCAACATCCTCTTCGCTGCTCACCCTGGCTGTTGATTGGCTAGAGTGGATTGATTAAAAGCAGCGCAGCCATTGGCTGGTGCTGCTGTCAATCGCATCCAATGATACGGCGCCCCAGGGGGGCGGGGCCGAGTGATACAGCGAGCTGCTATAGCTGCCGGCTGTATCACGGGAGCGCGCCCACAAGTACTCCACACCATGCAAGGGAGCTCGCTTTAAGGTGAGCAGTACTTGCGGGGGGGGGGGGGAGCCGAGACAGCCGCCGAGGGACCCCAGAAGACAAGGATCGGGGCCACTCTGTGGAAAACGAGCTGCACAGTGGAGGTAAGTATAACATGTTTGTTATTTTAAAAAAAAAATCTCCGTTTTAACCTCAGGGGTTTACCACCTCCCAACTTTACATGTAAACGAGCCCTAAGGGTACCGCTGCTGGAATGCAACTAAGGGCTCATTCACAAGTGCAGCAGGCACTCCTGCTCTTCTAAAAAGCGATCCAAATGTATTTGACAGGTGGTGAGGAGGTTACACTGTGCCCGGTGATCTTTGACTTCTCTCATGTTGTTCAGGTAGATCTCCACCTCTTTAACTGGTTCCCGCCCGGCTCGCGTACATATAATGCGGCACAATGGCACCACTGCGCGAAACCCTGTACAAATATGGGGTTCCTTTTTAAGAGCCGCCAGAGGGTGCATTGCGGGAGAGCCAATGTATGGGCCAAGCGTGATCGCATGCAAGAGCACCTGCAAGGGAATTTGTGGTGTAAACTAGGGCTGCAACTAACGATTATTTTCATAATCGATTAGTTGGCTGATTTATTGTTTTGGTTAATAATTAATATGTAAAGTTTAAAAAAGGCAATTTGTTCTTAAATATCTCAATGCAGTTGTACAATCTCTAATTCAATCTGAGAATAACAGACAGAAGAGATATACTGTGTATATACTGTTAGAGGTTGAAACTGGTAAATATCATCAGATTTAGGGATCAAATTTTTATTTAACGGCAAAAAATAAGTTAGTCTGTTTTGCAGATTTTCAAACAGAACTGTAATATATTATATGCTGAAACAATACAAAAACAATGTCTTCCTTCAAAAAAAATTTAATTTTAAGAACGCTCGTTTGGTTTCCTAATCGTTAGTGGGGTCAAATCGACATTTGTTTTCAACCACAGTGACCGGAAAATTTTAGAAATGATAGAAAACTTCTTGGTCAAAGGAATTTTTAGACCGTGTATGTGGTTTTCGTTCAGAAATTACATTCATTTTAAAACAGAATGTTAAAAGCAAATGAAGTTTTCAAACAACATTCTTTCATAAAGCAAATGTACAAAGATTTTTCGTATTAATATTCTCGTCTGAAAATTGATCCGTGTGGCCAGCATAAGGCTCAGTACACACCTATGCAGTTTTCTTTTGATCTGTTTCTGCAGTGCTTTTTGCTGTGCGTTTTGATTTTTGATGTGATTTTGCTGCGATTTGCGTGTTTGCATTTTTTTTTTATGCTTTATTTTTTTTTTTTTTGGCATATAAAAAAAACACACCACATGCTTTTCTGCAGATTCTCCATTAAAGTGTATTGAACCAAAAAAAGCACCGTCTTCCGTCGAAAAAAGTCCTTTCCAAATATGCAGCGGCTGGAAAAAAAAAAAGCATAGATGCGAACGTGTTACATAGGAAACCATGTTAAATGAACTGTCGTGTGTTTCTGCAAAAAACACAGGTGTGAACCAGGCCTAAGACGTTTAGTAAAATAATGATGTTAAAAAAACTAAAATGAATCCTATATAGTATAAAGAGCAAATCGCTACTGTAAGGGCTCTTTCACACGGGGCGGATCAGTGCAGATCCGCCCCGTGGATAGCCGCTTGCTCAGCGGGGATCGCCGGAGCGATCTCCGCTGAGCAGGAAGATGACAGGTCCGTCTCTGCACTCCGTGCAGGGACAGACCTGTCAGAGCGCCGCTCTCCCCTATGGGAGATCGGGTGACGACGGACCGTAGAGTCCGTCGTCATCCGATCCGCTCTGCAGACGGATGGAAAAATAGGGTTTTCCTCCGTCTGCAGAAACAGGGCATAGCGGGCATGGACGAGAGCGGGTGTCAGCGGATGCTCATCCGCTGACACCCGCTATCCCATAGGGATACATGTATGTCCGTTTTTCATCCTAAAACGGAAGGATGAAAAACGGACATACGGTCCGTCAGTGTGAAAGAGCCCCAAGGGGTTGTGTGTGGGTTTTTTTTTTTTTTTTTTAACCCCATTATGTTACTATTTTAAAACGGTAAATAAAATTATTAATTGCAAGTTCATTAAAATCCTATCACCATTTAGCAGCGCTCATCTGGGTGATTCTTATTACCAGAAAACAAATATTTATATATATATACACACTAGTATTTTAAAAAACGGCATATATATATAAAATCAACAATATTGTGCTGTGGGGATCATATACCACTTATCACAGGCAATCTGATATGACAGTACATTAGTATCTCGATAAAGTGAGGATAAAGTCCATATATTATAAGATAAGTGAAGACAGGGATGTTGTCTGCTTATTAAGCTTCCACCAATTTGCTTCACCCGTGCGTGTTCCACACTCCCCTCTGGGGTTTAAAATCACCGCAATCTTTAGTAATGTCAGCATTGAGTCATGGTCTCCCAGGAACTGCAGTTACTCTCTTTGTACATCCTCTCCACACATCAGCAGCGGTCAGCCCGTGTATTTTGATATAAAGAGGGGGTAAAAAGGTCCAGATAGTCCAGTACGTCTTAAACTGACTTTATTTCCTTTTTTAAAAACAGTTTCCACTTTGCACAATAAAAAATCACACTTGTTCTCCTTTGTCTGGAACACGCACGGGTGAAGCAAATTGGTGGAAGCTTAATAAGCAGACAACATCCCTGTCTTCACTTATCTTATAATATATGGACTTTATCCTCACTTTATCGAGATACTAATGTACTGTCATATCAGATTGCCTGTGATAAGTGGTATATGATCCCCACAGCACAATATTGTTGATTTTATATATATATATATATATGCTGTTTTTTAAAATACTAGTGTGTATGTATATGTGTGTGTATGTATATATATATATATATATATATATATATATATATATATATATATATATTTGTTTTCTGGTAATAAGAATCACCCAGATGAGCGCTGCTAAATGGTGATAGGATTTTAATGAACTTGCAATTAATAATTTTATTTACCGTTTTAAAATAGTCTACATGTTTTTTTAAGCGGCTGCTATAGGGCAACCTATATAAATTTAATCACTGTCTGTATAGGGGATTTTTACCATTCATTTGTGCCGAGATAAAGGAGAAAGATGTATTGAGGCGCCTGACATCAATTTTCCTTTTTTTCTGAATACCATTGGGTTACTGGTCGATTACTAGATTATGAAAATAGTACTTAATTAATTTCATAACCGATTAGTTGTCGATTAATCAATTCGTTGTTTCGGCCCTAGTGTAAACACACAAATCCCTGTGCTGTCAGAGGAGAGGAGCCATGTCGTTTGTTCCTAGTAAGTAGGAACAGTGAAATGTCAGTTGGAACACGCTGAGGGAACACTCATTTAACCCCTTGATCGCCCCATAGTGTTAACCCCTTTCCTTACCAGTGTCATTTAACACAGTAATCGGTGCATTTTTATTGCTGTATATATGCCAATGATCCCAAAAAAAAGTGTCAAACATCTCCGATCTGTCCATCGCAGTACTGCTAAAATCGCCGATCACCACCATTACTAGTAAAAAATTAAGATGCCATAAACCTTTCCCATAGCTTGCAGACACCATAACTTTTGCACAAACCAATCAATATACGCTTATTGCGATTTTTACCAAAAATATGTCAAGAATATATATTGGCCTAAACAGACTTTTTTTTTTTTTTTTTTTTTACTTTTGGGGATATTTATTATAGCAAAAAGTAAATTCAAAATTGTCGTGCTTTTTTTTTTTTTTTAATTTTTTTTTTTTTTTTTTTCCCAAAAATTGCATTTGAGCGAGTGCTGCGCAAATACAATGTGACATAAAATATTGCAACAACCACCATTTTATTCTCTAGGGTCTCTACTAAAATATATACATATGTATGTATGTTTTGGTACGAAGTACTTTTCTAGCAAAAATTATTTTAACTTTAAACCAACAAATGTCAGAAAAAGGTTTAGTGGTTCAACTTCCCTCATCTACACACCAATGTGTATTCCTTTGATCTAAAGGACAAATCGTTACAATGTTTATACTTAAGTTCCACTGCTAAAGAATGTTGTGATTCTTTGCAGACTGCCTGTTTTTTTTTTTTTTTTTCCTTTTGATGACTGTCTGCTTCAGTAGAGCAGAGAGATTTCTCTGCATAGAAAGAATCGGGAAATACTTTGTCAAGATGGCAAGGGGGGAAAAAAAATAGCGATAACGATTAATTGTGCAGCTCTAATTCTAAGTACCGTATTAACTTGAGTATAAGCCGAGTTTTTCAGAACATTTTTTTTTGTGCTGAAAATGCCCCCTCGGCTTATACTCAAGTCAAGCATTTTTCTGCTGCAGAAAATGACATTTTCCAAACCAACTTTGGGGCCCGTATCGTAAAACGAGAAAGTCACATGATATTGCTGCAGATGGACACAGTTGACCGACTTTGTGGTCCTGTATCTCGGGGCCACTTAGTGCTAGGAACCCCAATTTTTTTTAATAAGAATAGGAACCCCAAATTTGGCGCCGATATACGGGCCCCCAAAGTCAGTTCGGAAAATGTCATTCTCTGCTGCAGAAAAGTGCTTGACATTTTCCGAACCGACTTTGGGGCCCTGTATCTCGGGGCCACTTAGTGCTAGGAACCCCAGCCTGGATATGTTGTAGTGCTAGTTCCACTGGGTTTGCATACCAAAGTTGGGGTTCCTAGCATTAAGTGGCCCCAAGATATGGGCCCCAAATTTGGTCAACTGTGTCTACCTTCAGCAATGTCATTTCGGGACCCTTTGGGTCCAGAAACCCCGAATTTTGGCTGCAGCTAGGGGGCATCTAGGAACCCTCAACTACCGAGTTTTGAAGTTCGGGGGACCTATGGCTGCAAATGGGCACAGTGAGGCATGCAAATGGGCATTGTTGACCCTCTTTTCCACTTACAGTAGCTGCGCATTTCTCACCCTAGGCTTATACTCGAGTCAATAAGTTTTCCCAGTTTTTTTGTGGTATAATTAGGTGCCTCAGCTTATACTCAAGTGTATATACGATAATATTCTAGGAAAAATGCTGTTTTTTTTTTTTTTTTGTTTTTTTTAACGTGTGAAGAAAAAATTGTCCTTGACAACAAGTGGTTGGAGATCCTATTCTTTTTCAATTTTCATAACCAAGAGTATATAAGGGCTATATAAAGCCACCGAAAGGAAGATGCAAATATTCACTTGCAGTACAAACACCTGTTAGTCCTGTACAAATGGTTTTATCGAAACATTCAGTACATTGCAGATGTTTATAGTAGGTTTTTGTTTTTTTTTCTGGATGTTCCGTTTTTTTTAAAATTCCCCATTATTTTTGGTTAAATAGAAAGTTGGGCAATTCATTTTGTGCTTAGATTTGCAGTTATAAGTGGAGTAATGCTAATACTGTTTAGCTTCATTCAGTGGGGAAAAATAATTATTTGATCCCTTGCAAATTATGTAGGTTTGCCCACTTACAAAAAATGAACGGTTTATAATTGTTATCATAGGTGTATTTTAAAGGATAGAGGCAGAATATCAACCAGAAATCCAGGAAAAAAAACATAATGTTATAAATTGAGTTGCAGTAAAATAAAAAAAAATTTAGAAATAAGTATTTGATCCCCTTCAAGCCAACAATAATTCTTGCTCCCACAACCGGGCTACAGTATGTGCTCATGTGGTACACAGATTAGTCCTGTCAATTTAAGGTGCTCCTAATGACAACTCGGGGTGTGTGTATATCACCCTGTCCACAGAATCTTTCTTCCATTCAAGCCATCATTATGGGCAAGAACAAAGGGCTGTCGCAGGACATCGGGGGACAAGATTGTAGACCTGCCCAAGGCTGAAATGGGCTACAAGACCATCAGCAAGAAGCTTGGTGAGGAGACAACTGTTTGAGCGATTATTCGCAAATGGAAGAAATGCAAACTAATGATCTCTCATGGAGCTCCATGCAAGATTTTGCCTCATGGGGTAATGATTAAGAGAAAGGTGAGGGATCAGCTCAGAACTACACAGGAGGAGCTTGTGAATGATCTCAAGGCAGTTGGGACCATAGTCGCCAAACAAACCATTAGTAGTACAATATGGGTCCTGCAGCGTCCGCAAGGCCCCCCTCCTCAAGAAGGAAAATGTTAATTGGCAGACTTCAGACAAGCCTGTACATCTAAATGGTTCAGGGAAGGAATGGAAGAAAGTGCTGTAGTCAGATGAGACCAAAATTTAGCTCTTTGGCATTAACTCAAATTGCAGTGTTTGGAAGAAGAAAATGCTGACCATGACCCTAAGAACACCATCCCTACAGTCAAGCACGAGGGTGGAAACCTTATGTTTCTCTGCTAAAGATACAGATTGACTTTGCCACATTTGAGGGGCCTATGGACAGAGCCATGTTTTTTAAAAAATCTTGGATGGGAACCTTCTTCCCTCAGCCAGAACATTGAAGATGGGTCTTCCAGCATGACACTGACCCAAAACATACCGCCAAAGGCAACAAAGGAGTGGCTCAAGAAGCGGCACATTAAAGTGGTTGTAAACCCAAAATAAGTAACACAAAGGCATAATGAGCTAGTATGCACTGCAGACTAGCTCATTATGAAATACCTTAGATCAAAGCTGTTGCAGTGGCCCCACACACCGCTGTGACCGGCGACATGTCTCCCGGAGATATTACTGGGTTTGCAGGCTCCGGCACTGTGATTGGCAGGAGCCACGGTGATGTCAATCCCGCGCATATGTATGGGAGCCACCAGTCACAATGCTGCTGAAGAGACTGCACAAGCGAGCTGTTTCTTCAGTGCGTATATGGTAAATATCTCCAACCATGCAGAAAATATTTATAGTACCTACAGGTAAGCCTTATTTATAGGCTTACCTATAGGCACAAGTGGTGTAACAAGGGTTTACAACCACTTTAAGGTCATGGAGTGTCTCCAGACTTTAGTCCTAGAGAAAATTAATGGAGGGAGCTGAAACTTCAAGTTGCCAAGCAACAACCAAGAAACCTTAAGGATTTAGAGAAGATCTGTAAAGCATGGACCAAAATACCTCCCTGAGATGTGTGCAAACCTGGTAACCAATTAGAAGAAACATCTTACCTCTGTGCTTGCCAACAAGGGTTTCTCCAAGTACGAAATCATGTTTTTCTTGGGGATCAAATACTTTTACTGAACTTCAACTCAATGTTTAACATTTTGTATCATGTGGGTTTTTATTTTTTATTTATTTTTTGGTTTGATGATATTCTGTCTCTATCATTAAGGGCCAGTTCACATCAGACGCAGTTCCATTCAGTTCCGTGTGCTTTTTTTTTTTTCTGCACTAAAAACGCATGCACAGTGTTTTCCATGTATTCCAATGGCTCTGGTGCAGAAACTGACCGGAACTGACTGTATTGGTGCAGAAAAAAATGGAACTGCATGGAACTGCATCTGGTGTGAACTGGCCCTAAAGGAGTTGTAAAGGCAGAAGTGTTGTGTTTTTTTTATTTTTTTATTTTTAATTTTTTTACTCGCCTCGAAATCACTGTTGCTAGGGGGTCCCTCGTAGTCTGCCACCTTCAGTGCCCGAGCACTGACATCACTTCCCCTCAGCGCCGCACAGTCATCTGGGACCTGTCACGTGTCCCAGATGACTGAGCGCCAAATCACAGCGCCGCTCGCGCATGTGCAGTGGGTGCCCGACTGTGAAGCCACAGCCGGGTGGCCACATTAAGAATACCGGCGCCGTGACTGGAGAACGAGGGGGGGGCTCCGATCCCCCGCATCGCTGGACCCTGGGACAGGTAAGTGTCCGATTTATTAAAAGTCAGCAGCTGCAGTATTTGTAGCTGCTGACTTTTTTTTTTTTTTTTTAATATTTTTTTTTTTTTTTGTGGGCCCTCCTCTTTAATGCTTTCTATGCATTAAGCTAAAAAGCCTTCTGTGTGTAGCAGCCTTCCCAGCACCCCTAATTACTTACCTGAGCTCCATCTCTCCCTGAGGCGCTTGAAAACTGCCCATAAAACATGCGCTTTTTGAGGCGTTAGTCTTGTGCTTTTTTTAATGTTGTGTGATTCAAAAGAAACATTTTGCATCACTTTTGAAGTGCTTCCCATTCATTTTAACGGAGAGGGGTGTTTTTTAGGCTCTTTTTTAAGCTGCTGCTTGCAGGACTTTTCATCGCCCCAGTTGTAAACATCCATTGATATTAATGGCGAGCCTTTTTTTTGGAGCTTTTCATGCGCTTTTTTAGAGCAAAAGCGCCTGTGTGAAAGGGGCCTTAAAAATTACACCTATGATAAAAATTATAGACCCTTCATTTCTTTGTTGGTGGGCAAACTTACAAAATCTGCAACTGTATTTTGCATATTTGTGACTTTCTTGTTTTTTTTTTTTAGCAGTTATTCTGTATTGGTGATGAAGTAGAAAGCATTCATAGTAAAGATTTCTGAGGAAGGTGCCATATTTGTGTGGAAATTCTTAGAACAAGGTGGATGTTTATTGAGAAGTATGAGGTGTGACAATTTAATTCCCGGAAAGAACTGTTAAAAAATTTAAATAAGTTTGCTTACCCACACACTACCGGCTGTTGTCGCCTTCAAAGTAGTCCCGTTGTAAAGCGATGTACTTTTCTATCTGACTTTGCCACTGCCGGAATCATTCCTGGAATTGGTTTTCCAGAAAACCGTGCAGCATCTTTGTCGCAGTGTGCTGGATGTCATGAATGTTATCACATCTGTGTTCTAAGGCATTTTTTTTTATTTTGGAAACAGCCAAAAGTCACAGGGTGCTAAGTCACTGGGAATAAGGTGATTGGTCAAGTTTCAGAATGTATTTCTGTGGCAGGAACCAGGGTGGATATGATTTAAATCATAATTTTTTAAAAAGCAACTGCCATTTGACCTGTTGACTCACCAACAGTCCCATTCACTTTAATGTGTTAGTGATACGGCAATGACACAACGAGGTGAGTGACGTGGTGGCAGCAGGTGAGTGGATGCCAGCTAACAGGCGCTGCCAAGATGGATCTGAAATGGGCTAGTATGCATCGTATACTAGCACATTATGTGACGCCTGCAAACGAATCCAGCGATGTCCCCTGTGTAGGCAGCGTCCATCTTCAATCCCCTCTTCTTTCCAGGCTGCGGACTCTGGCTCTGTGATTCGCCGGAGCTGCGTGACGTCACTCCCACGGATGCGCACAGTAACGGCACATGCTAGGGAAGAAACGGCACGGAGTTTCGTTTCTTTCCCAGCGCATGCGCCGTTCACTTTATCGGCGGACTACAAGTGAAATATCTCCTAAACAGCGCACGTTTAGGAGATATTTCCACTACCTATAGGGGTAAGCCTTATTCTAGGCTTGCCTATAGGTAGAAGTCCCAAAAAAGGGTTTACAACCACTTTAAAATCTTTAATATTTGCAAACAAAATGAAGGTTTCCTTTTTTAGAATAAGCTGTCAGGTTAGTAAAAAAAAGTGAGATCAGATCTGATGCAATCGCACAGTTTGTAGTGTTCATAGATTTGCAAAACAATGGGATGAAGGAATATTCTCATATGTAAACATGAGATCTCTCAGAGCCGCTCTCCCTCCTCACACAGAGACGGCGTGTGAGGAGGGGGAGATGAACGGCTGCAGCGGCCGTAAGTGCAAGAAAAAAAAATGAAATTAAAGTGCCACGTGTCACCAGTGCCATCTTGGTGCCACGTGTCACTGTCCTGGTCCTCCAGGGCCTTCAATAGTGTACTAGGTAGTAGGGGTGCAACGGATCGTCGCTGATCCGTGATCTGAACGGGTCACCCCGTTCGGATCGGCACACCCCCGCGATCCGCGGAGCGCTCCGCGGCCTCGGCCTTAGGAAAGGCCGCGGCTTCGGCCTAGCTCCGGAGCGGCAGCGGCCATCTTGGTACACCCGGCGGCCTTAGGAAAGGCCGCGGCTTCGGCCTAGCTCCGGAGCGGCGGCCATCTTGGTACACCCGGCCACTGTTTACAATGTGATCGCTCCGTCAAATGACGGAGCGATCACTTGTAAACGTACTCTGCCGGTACCCGGCCGGTACTCTGCCGGTACCCGGCCGGTACTCTGCCGGTACCCGGCCGGTACTCTGCCGGTACCCGGCCGGTACCCGGCCGATACTCTGCCGATACCCGGCCGATACCCGGCCGATACTCTGATACTCTGCCGATACCCAGCCGATATTACAGTGGGGGAGAGGATGTGGATATTACAGCGGGGACTATATGGTGGCGGAATTTTCACAGGTTTTTGCAAATTCAATTATTTGCTGATCCGAAAAATGATTCGATCCGAGGATCGATCCGATCCGTGAGTTTTTTGATCCGTTGCACCCCTACTAGGTAGTCAACAAGTTAGATGTGTAATTTATGCTCCTAGAACACGTGATGGCGCTCCCTGCATGTTGGGCCTCTCTAAGTGGCCAGACTGTGGAAAAGTCCCACACATGTGGTATCGTAATGCTCAGGAGTAGCAGAATTTATTTTGGGGTGTATACACATACCATGTGAGAGAAATAACCTATTACAATGACAATTTTGTGGGGGGGGGGGGGGGGGAATTAATTTTGCAAAGAATTGTGGGGAAAAAATGACAACATCAAAAACCTCACCATGCCTCTTTCTAAATACCTTGGAATGTCTACTTTCAAAAAAGGGGTAATTTTGGGGGGTATGTGTACTTTCCTGGCTTGTTCGGGTCACAAGAAATGAGATAGGCCACCAGTACATCAGATGTGATCAATTTTGTATAATTTGCACCACAGCTTGTAGACTCTCTAACTTTCACAAAGACCAAATAATATCCACTCATTTGGGTTATTTTTACCAAAGATATGTAGCAGTATAAATTGTGGCCAAAATGTATGAAGAAAAATTAATAATTTGCTAAATTTTATCACAAAAACAAAGAAAAAATGTGTTTATTTTTTTTGTCAATTTTCGGTCTTTTTTTTTTTTTTTTTTTTTTTCATTTATAGCTCAAAAAAAAAAAAAAAAAAACACCCAGAGGTGATCAAATACCACCAAAAGAAAGCTCTATTTCTGGGAAAAAAAGGACAAAAAATTAATTAATTTGGGTACAGTGTTGCATGACTGAGTAATTGTCATTCAAAGTGTGAGAGCACCGAAAGATGAAAATTGGTCTGGGCAGGAAGGGTGTTTAAGTGCCCAGTAAGCAAGTGGTTAAGTTTTTTTTTTTTTTTTTTTTTTTTTTTTTTATTATATCAAATGGTTACTGTGAAATTGTGTGAATGCATAAATATAGTGCATGGTACCTCAGCTTGCAGAGCTTGGATTCATTTAATGAGTTTACCAAAAACATAAAGAAAAAATGTATACAGTCTCATGCTACATAACTAAACTCCATTTCATGCTGAATAAAATCAATTATTAGTTTTCTATTTGGGATACATTATCTTTAAAGTTTAGGTTTTTACTCAAATTTATTTTATTAAAATCAAATTTAATAAAAAACAAACGGATTTTTTTTAGTTATCCACCCTGGCAGGTGCTCATGAACACTTTAACGCATCATGTGCAAGAGCATTGTCATGATGGCCAGAGCGCTAGTCTTTTTCTCTTGAAAATTCTGAAATGGTTATGGGAATCTGTTAAGTAACAATATTGGTTGACTGTTGTACCATGTTCTATGAACTTGTAGTGAACTATACTGTTGTAATTGAAAAAAACACACCAGCTGTCGAGGTGAATTCTTTGTTTTCTACTGCATTACTCTGATGTTTTTGATCATACTTGCTCATGCCTAAATCCTCAGAATCTGCCGCATTGTTTCCCTGTTCATGGTGTATGTTTTGTTTTTCTGCCATAATTTAAACTCTCTCAATATCCAGTCCAGGTGTATGAGGGTTCTCGCACTGTCCACGCTTGCATCCGTCCTTTGCGGTTTTACCAGCCTACCTGTTGCATCATCATGAACATCTTCCTGCCCCACCTTTTTAAAATGTTTTAATTTTTTCCATCTTTCTGTACACTTCGTATTCCATAGCCACAACCAGAATTAAGAGGAAATCATTCTAAAGTGAGGCAATCATTTGTTGTCACCAGGTTCACCAGAACTAGTGTTTTTTGTTTTTTTTTTTCCCCCGGCTGGCCCTCCCCTTTAAGTGCCGCTCTGGCCACACAGCCATGTAATCCATCCCATGGTTTTGTTTACTCTCTACAAGTGCCATCTGCTACTGTGGCACTGTACAGATCTAAGGCTTCATGTACACGTAGCCTATTATGACTGCCAGTGTTCAGGAGAGGGAGGTTGAACCTCTCCTAACCGCAGTTTAAAAGTACATGAGCCCTAAGTTTCCAATGTGATGCATTGAAAGTAGCTGCAATGATCTGCTGGCCTGAATGCAAAAAATGTATTCTGCACCTTTTTTCTATTTTATCAACATGTGGGTTTTTTTTATTTTATTTTTTATTTTTTTATACACCATTTCTGCCCAGGCACATTTTCAGGGATTTAATCACTAATTATTTTTGCCTAAATAAAAATTTCTATATCTATCTTCATAAATTATGGCCAAATTGTAGTCTGCTACATTTCTTTGGTGACAGTAACACAAATCGGTGTATAATCTTTAGTCTGTAGGAAAGTTGGTGTCTACAAACTATGGTGTGTATGTATATATCTCTCTATCTGAAAATGTTATCAATCCTCATGTACTGATGGCCTATTTCCTCATTTCTTGAAGCCCAAAAATGTCAGGATTTGTATAGCGCCAACAGTTTGCGCATCACTTTATAACAGTAGGGCAGACAGTACACATTCAATACAGGAGGAATCAGAGGGCCATGCTTGTTAGAGCTTACAGTCTAGGAGGGAGGGTCAAGTAATATGAAAGGGTATTAACTGTGGGGCATGAGCTGATGAAGATAAAAGAACAGTTGTTAGGTAGAGGCAGGGTAGGCTTCTCCATAAGAGAAACGTTTTCAGGGATCACCTAAAAGTAGATAGTCTGACTGATTGGGATAGGGTATTCCAGAGGATGGGAGAAATCCTGAAGGCGAGTATGGGGGGAAGTGTTGAGGGAGCTAGAGAGCGGGAGGTCTTGGGAGGAACAAAGAGGCTGATTAGGTTGGTATTTTGAGACTAGACTAGTGATGTAGCTGGGGGCAGAGTCATGGATGGCTTTGTAACTTGTTAGTATTTTTAATTTGGGTGACTGGCAGCAAGGGGTAGCAGACGCTGAGCGGTTTGGAAGGTGGATGAGTCTGGCAGCAGTATTTATGATGGACTTAAGAGGGGATAGTCTATTTAAATGTAAGCCATTGAGGTGGGAGTTGCAGTAGTCGAGGCGAGAGATAACGGGGAGTTGATCAGGAGCTTTGTGTTTTCATAGGTTAGAAAGGGATGTAGTTTAGAGATGTTGAGGTGGAAAGCTTTGTAAAGGGATTGGATGTGGGGCCAAAAGGAGAGTTAAGAGTCCAGGATAACACCTGGCATGTGGGGATGGGTGGTTGTGCCATTGCTCTTGACAGAGAAGTCGGGGCAAGAGGCATGTGGGGAAGTAAATATTATGAGCTCTGTTTTGGACAAGTTGAGTTTGAGGAAGTGGTGTGACATCGGGACAGGTCTGTTAGTGACGTGTGAGGAGACTGATGGAGTGAGTTGAGGGGTGGAGAGGTAGATTTGGAGGGCAGCCTAGAAATGATATTGAAAGCCGTGTGATGTAATCGGCTGACCCAGGGAAGAGAGATTGAAAATAAGAGAGGTCTAAGAACAGAACCTTGGGACCCTGACAGAGAAGGGAAGAAGAGAGGAGGAAGTAGAATTGTAAGTGACACTGAAGGTGCTTGGCATAGGTACCATGAGAGCCACAAAGCAGTCACGGAGATCGATGAAGTAGAATGTTGTTGGAGGGGGTGGTCAACAGTATCAAAGGCAGCCGAAAGGTCCAGAAGTAAGAGTACAGAATAGTGTCTGTCTGGTTTTTGCTGTTGGTCATTTGTGAGTTTTAGAAGAGCAGGTTCTGTGGAGTGTTGAGGGTGAAATCCAGACTGAGGGGGATTAAGATGTGTGTGTTTTTTTTTTTTTTTTTTTTTTAAGGTAGTCACTCAGTTGGTTGTAGTCCAGGCATAAAAGAAATTTAGAGGAAAAGGGGAGCAAGGAGATGGGTCATAGATTGTTAGGATTGGCAGTGTCCAAGGATGGCTTAAGTATGGGGGTTGACCAGTGCAGGTTTTAGAGCATTGGGGAAGAGAGGGAGAGATTGAAGATGTGGGCTAGAGATTGTAGGATAGTCAGAGGGTGACCATAGTATTTGAGAGGAAATAGGGTCCACGGGACAGGTGGTTAGGTGGGCGTTAGAAAGGCGTTTTGTAACTTCGTCTCTAGTAGCAGGTTTGATCAAGGGGAGTGATAGTACAAATATCACCAAACATGAAAGTAGACAGCCCATGTTATTTAGTAAGGGGCATGGTGAATTATTATTTTTTATTTTTTTATACACATTGAATTTCATTGCTATAAGCAAGCATTTTACTTAATGAAACTGATTCATTCAGTTTTGTTGTTGGCCAGAGCTAATCGCATGGTACAGATGGGCTGTAGTTGGCCCTGTGATCGCAGGGAGCCGTTCATTGGTTACAGCTGTCATGTGATATGCTGTGATTGGTTACATGGTACCAGCAGCGAGAATGCATGATTTTTAAATAGATACATATTAACAGAGTTCATTAGCGCAAGCTAACGTTTACAGACAAATGTATGAAGTGGAAACAATAACTCCATCACTTCAGTTAGCTTTGTTTCAGATTTCAGTCAATCATTCTAACAGGAAACCTATACCTGCAGGCATCATTCAGATATCTCCACTCAGTCCATAATGTCAGATGACGTCCTATGTGAGGGAAGTGGTTAACAGCTTCAGCCCCGGATGATTTTACCCCGTTCCTGACCAGAGCACTTTTTACAATATGGCACTGCGTCGCTTTAACTGACAATTGTGCACTCGTTCGACGCTGTATCTGAGCTAAATTTGCATCCTTCTTTCCTCACAAATAGAGCTTTCTTTTGGTGGTATTTGATCACCTCTGCGGTTTTTATTTTTTGTGCTATAAACAAAAAAAGCGACAATTTAAATAAAAAAAAAAATAATTTTGTGTGGTACTGCGACATTGCAACGGACAGATCGGAGACGTTTGACACTATATTGCCATACAGCAAACAGTGCTATAAAAATGCACTGATTACTGTGTAAATGTCACTGTCGGAAGGTGTTAACACTAGGGGGTGATCAAGGGGTTAAATGTGTATTTCCTCAGGAGGAGGGAGTTGAAATGGCAAGGCGAGAGATAACAAGGGAGTGACTAAGTTGCCTAGTGGTTAAAAAGGCATATTTTTGGTAATGTTATGCAGTTGAAGTCTAAGATTTGGACAGCGATTGGATTTGTGGCTGAAAGGACAGGTCAGAGTCCAGGATTACACCTAGCACCCTGGCATGAGTGGATGGACTGATGGTTGTATTATTGATATTTTGATGGAGATGTCGGGGGCAGGAGGAAAAATCATGAGCTCCGTTTTAGAAAGATTGAGTTTGAGGAAGTGGGGTGACATCCATGCTGATATGTTGGTTAATAAGTTAGTAATGGGAGAGGAGACTGAAGAGGTGAGGAGTAGAACAATAGATTTGTGCGTCGTTGGCATAGAGATGTTACTGGAAGCCATGGGAGTTTATCAAGTCATGGAGGAGGTGTAAATGGAGAAGAGGAGGGGTCCAAGGGCAGAACCTTGAGGTACCCCTAGAGGGAGAGGAGGAAACGGTTATAGTTAACACTTAAGGAGTGCTGTGATAGGTAGGAGCAGAGTCTTGAAGGCCAAGAATTGAGTTTTTTTGAAAAGGGGATGGTCAACCGTATCAAAGACCGCAGAGAGGTCTACTAGTAGTAGGAGTATGGAGTATTAGTGAGTTTCAGTGGAGTGTAGTAAGCGAAAGCCAGACTTTAAGGGGTTAAGAAGGTTGTTGTTGAGGTAGGAGCTCAGACGGTTGTAGACTAAGCGTTGGGTCTTAAGTTGTTCAGGCTGGTGGGGTCCAGTGAAGGCTTTTTAAGTATGGGGGTGATCAGGGCATCTTTTAGAGGTGAGGGGGAGATTTTTGAAGAGGTGCGTGAGGGAGCATAGGATAGAAGAGGGTGACTGTAGTAGTTGGGAGGGAGCAGGATCCACGGGATAGGTGGCGATGCGGGTTTCTGAGAACTTTAGCGACCTCTTCGGTAGTAGCAAGGTCAAAAGAGGAAATTGTTGCGAGTGGTTTGTACAGGATATGTTAAGTGGGATTGACGTCTGCAGTGGACATGCCCCCGCAAACTGCATCAATCTTGTTTTTGAAGTAATTTGCAATCTCGCGAGTAGTGATTGAGTTAAGGCCCATACACACGATCTGACTTTTTGAAACAAACATGCAAATTAGCTGTTTTAAGGCAACATCCGACGTGTGTACGCTCCATCGGGCAAACTTTTTTTTCATTGGACAAAAGTTTGCGCTGCAAACAGACAAACTTTTCGGCAACAAAAGTCAGATGGAGTAAAGTCCAATCGTGTGTACAGAAAACCATTGGACTTAAGTCCAAAGTAAAAACACGCATGCTCAGAACCAATGCAAAAGATCAGACAACAATACAGAAGTTGACCAAAGGGTGGTTGTAAAGAGCAGAAAAACCAAGTGATTTGGTGAAAGAAATCCACGGAAAAGTTTGTTTAAAGTCTGATTGTGTGTAATGAGGCTTTACTGTGTGTAGATGGTGGAGACAGAGTTAAAAGTAGAGAAGACCAGGACTAGAGGACAGAGTATTAATGAGCGTGACAAAGTACGCTTGTTTGGCAGCATGAAGGGAGGAGTTGTATTTTTAAGAAGGCATATTTATATTGGGTGAATGCATGCTGGGATTTGGCTTTACTCCACAATCGCTCCAGTGCGCTGCGATGTCTCAAGGTTTCTGGTGTTGTCAGTTTGCCGAGGTTGTAATGATCGGGTGTAGTGAGAGGAGCAAGAGTCCAGTGTGGCTGAAAGTCAACTGTTGTAGATGAACATGGTGAGGTCAGGGCAAGACGGGTGAGATTTTGTCATGGAGGTGGTCAGTTGCAGAGTAGAAAAGCGAAGGATTAAAGTAGCAAAGGTTTCTGCAGGTAATTGTTTTCTGCTTGGAGGGACAGGTGGTTGGAGTCTAGGACATTGTGACTGTGGAGGGTGCAAAGATGGGAGAAAACGAGGTCAAGGGTATTTCCATCAGAGTGAGTGGAGGACTGTGTCCATTGTTGGATCAAAGGATAAGATTAAAGGGGTTGTAAACTCAGTTTTTTATTTTTTTTTTATTTTTTTTATTATTAATCTTAAAGCATTCTGTGTGCAGCAGCCCCCCTCAGCACCCACTAATACTTACCTGAGCCCATTCTCTCAAACGATGTCCACGAGTGTCTCGATCACCTGAGTCTCTCCCACCTGATTGGCCAAGACAAAGCAGTGGTGCCATTGGCTGACTGACAGCAGCGGGAGCCAATTGGGAGAGAGAGGGGCCGGGCCGCAGCTTTGTGTCAGAAGGAACACGGGGAGCTGTGACTCGGCTTGAGAGTCCCAATAGAAAGCTGCTTGCTGTGGGGCTAGGAGCACAAGAGGGACCTTGGAAGAGGAGGATCTGGGCTGCTCTGTGCAAATCGACTGCAACAGGGCAGGTAAGTATAACATGTTTTGTAAAGTTTTATTTATTTATTTATTTTTTTGTTTTAAAGTGGTGGGACACCCTGAATTTTTTTTTTTTTTTAAATGTTAACAATTTATAATTGAAAAAAAAACATATTTTTTTTTTTTACTTACCAGAAATGACTGTTGCTAGGCAGATCGTCCTAATCTGCCTCTTCCAGCGCCGCAGTGATCTTCTCTCCTTCCGTCTTCTAGTGAATGGGGCGCGGTGTGTTATGGGAACTGTGTCCCACAACACATCGCGTTCCCCATTCACAAATTACACTCGCGCATGCGCAGTAGGCCGTGCGCCGACTCGCGCATGCAGTAGGAAACGGGAAGCAGTTTCCCTTACTGAGGATGGCGGCGCTGGATCCGGATCGCCGAGGGACATCTCGGCCTCCACGACCGACATCGCGGGCGCCCTGGGAGGGTAAGTGTACTTATGAAAAGTCAGCAGCGACTTTTTTTTTAGCTGCTGACTTTTAAAAAAAAATTTAAGGTGAAACACCACTTTAAAATCACCCAGAATGATGGTGGATATTTGAGGTGCAACACTGTAGTTACTTTCTGGGATTATGCTGATAATGATTGTGATTTTTTATAATGCACATATGGTGATTTGGGTTGATATTTGGGTTTCCTGGGTAGGAGCGCTGCACAGTTTCTTTTTAAGTTACATTTTCCCACATGCGTTTGGCACACTTGATGCAGGTTTTTGCAATATTTAGCTGGGCTTGGATGCCACCCTACCCCACAGCCCAGATAAATTAAGAATATGGGAGATTGTTTCCACGTTCTTGGTAATGTCACTGTCGTGCCATATTTTCTCCTTGTTGATGACCAGCTTTACTTTTTTTTTTTTTTTTTTTTTCTCCATAGTATGCCTTCGAAAATGTTTGTACCTCTCCCCCGACCGATACTGTACTCTTTTAAGAGGGCTTTCACACCAAGCCGCTCATAGCGTCGGCGGTAAAACGCTGCTTTTTAATGCAGCCTTTTACAGTCGGATTTGAGGCGCATTACGGCCGCTAGCCGGGCACTTTTACCCCCCGCTAGTGGCCTGAGAGGATTAAAACCGCCGGCAGCGTTTATCAGTGTTTTTGAGCCATAAGCTTTTGTGGGAGTATCATCTTGCTAAAAAAATAAAGTAAAAGCTCTGCAAAAATCTTTCTACAGCTAATGCTACTGGCGTTTTTATAATGTCCAGTGTGCATGAGGCCTAAGACGTGTAGTAGTGGCAGCAGGCTTTTTTTTAATTTATTTTTTGTATCCCCTGTCATAATGTGGTAAAAAAAAAACTAAAATAAGCCCTTTTATAGTACAAAAAGAGCAGATAATCTGTTACTTTAAGGCAAGGGTGCCCAACCAGTGGCCCGGGGGCCACATGTGGCCCGCGGAGCCCTCTGATGTGGCCCTCAACCTCCTGCTCTAAGATGGTAGGTTGGCAAGCCCAGATCACGGGTTGCCGACCCACCATCCCAGAGCAGCAGTTTTGTGAATGAAGCCTCTGGTAGTGGAAGCAAGTGGCTGCAGAGCAGAGCCACATAAGCCAATGCTTCCTGTATAGCGCCCGCTCCTGTCAGATAGTGATACCAAATGCACTCCGCCTGGGACAGCAACAGCCAGCGATAACAGAATGGAAGACAGTTATTAAAGGTAAGTTTACTAAATTCACAGTATATATGGATATATCTGTTTTGCAATGGTTACTGGGCTGCTTTCAAACTGATCCGCAGGTGCAGTGCAGCTGCGGGTTACCTGCATTGAGCCATAGACTTCTGTTATTACCTGCAGGTTTGTTACGCCTTCAGAAAGTGCGCCACACCGGCAGGATATAATAAAAGTTTACGGCAAAGTGCAGCTAACCCGCAGAAATTCCACAGGTTCACTGCGCTGCACCCGCGGTTTGGGCAAATCCCAGCGCATCAGTGTGAAAGCAGCCTTAGGCCCCTTTCGCATGATTGATCCGACCCAATCGGACTTGCTATTCACCTCTATGGAGCAGCAGATGTAAACGGACTTGTGTCTGTTTACACCCGCCTACCTAAAAAAAAATAGAAAGGGATCTGCCCCTTCCGTCTGGGTGAATCGGATTGGATCAGAGGGCCCATAGAGTAGAGTGGGCTGTGTCCGTGGACACGGACCTGTCGTCCTCCCGTTCTGCTCATTGTGGCCCACGACCAGTTACCAATTTGCTTAAGTGGCCCTCGCTCTTCAAAAGGTTGGGCACCCCTGCTTTAAGGGGTTCATTTATACTATCCGACAGGGGAGTAGAGATCGATCGTCTGTTCCTAGTGATTCGGAACATCTCTCTGCCGCAATGTCGCAGTCCCGCTAAAAAATCGCAGATCGCCACTATTGCTAGTAAAAAGCAATAAAAATGCCATAAATATATCCGCTATTTTGTAGACAATACATTTATTTTTTTGGGATATTTATAGTAAAAAAATATATTTTTAGTTTTTCAAAATTGTCGCTTTTTTTTTAATTGAATTTTTTTTTTAAATTAACAATCCTGTCATACTTGCCTGCTTTGTGTAATGGTTTTCCACAGAGCAACCCTGATACTCCTTTTCTGGGGTCCCCCACCAACGCTTCTGGCTCCTCCCTGCCTTCAGAGTGCTCCAATAGCGAGGTAAAAAAAACAACTTCTGCCTTTAGAACCACTCACTTCCTGCCAATGACTACATGCCTCATGAGGCATTGCTCCTCACACATTCACAAATTCTCAGGTACTTACTGACATGTATACAAATGATGCATTCTGTATGCAGGCCAACTAATCGGATGACCAACTAATCAATTATGAAAATAGTTGACAACATAAAATATTTCAACGACCACCATTTTATGCTCTAGGGTCTCTGCTAAAAAATTATGTTTGGGGGTTCTAAGTAATTTTATAGGAAAAAAAAAAAAAAAAAAAGCTGAAAAATGTAGACTGTTGGTAATGCAGGGATGTAAATGCTCATTTATCAGGTGATTATGTATCACTGTGCCCGTGACAGTAGGCCAATCACATCCACATTTCAAGAAACTGAAAATAAAACCTCTTAACCACTTCCCGACCGCCTAACGCCGATATACGTCGGCAAAATGGCACGGGCAGGCAAAATCACGTACCTGTACGTGATCGTGCATGTGCCTGCCTGTGGGTCGCGCGCGCGCCGCCAGCGGCGCGCTCGCGACCCGGTCGGGAGCTCCGTGACCACGGCCGCGGGACCAGCGGACCCGATCGCCGCTGGTATCCCGCGATCGGGTTACGGAGCTGAAGAACGGGGAGAGGTTTGTGTAAACAAACCTCTCCCCTCGCTTCCTACTCTGCCTGTCATTGATCGGCTGTTCCCTGTCATCGGGAAAGCCGATCAATGACGTCAGACGTACAGCCACGCCCCCCTACTGTAAAAAAAAAAAAAACGCAACACGTCACACTGACTCCTCCCTGCCCCCTAGTGGTTAACTCCTTCACTGTCATTTACATAGGAATCAGTGCTATTTAAATAGCACTGATTTCTGTATAAATGACAAATGTCCGATGTGTCCGCCATAATGTCGCAGTCGCAATAAAAATCGCTGATCGCCGCCATTACTAGTAAAAAAAAATATTAATAAAAATGCTATAAAACTATCCCCTATTTTGTAAACACTATAACTTTTGCGCAAACTAATCAATAATCGCTAATTGCGATATTTTTTTTTTTTTACCAAAAGTATGTAGAAGAATACGTATCGGCCTAAACTGAGGAAAAAAAATGTTTGTTTATATATTTTTTGGGGATAGTTATTATAGCAAAAAGCTCTATTTTTGTTAGCGCAAAAAATAAAAACCGCAGGGGCGATCAAATACCACCAAAAGAAAGCTCTTTGTGGGGAAAAAAAGGACGCCAATTTTGTTTGGGAGCCACGTCGCACGACTGCGCAATTGTCAGTTAAAGCGACACAGTGCCGAATCGCAAAAAGGGGCCTGGTCCTTTGGCTGCCAATTGGTCCGGGGCTGAAGTGGTTAACATAAGGTGTCCCATTCAGAGCCCCCCTTTATAGCAGGTGTCTCCATCCGCATCCCCCTTTAAACCATGTGTCCTGATGTAAAGAGGGACTCTGATGAGATGTAAAGGAGGACTCTGTTGGGGACATGTAATATAATGTGCCCATCAGAGGTCTCCCCTCTCCCCCTTTGTACTCGCAGCTCACACAAGTTGCCTGCCATCCACCTTCGGATGGGCAAGATTAGTAAGTGAAACCGGAAGTGAAGGCACAGGACCTGCTAATCGCACACCACAGCAGGAAACTATGCTATAAAGGGAGTGTTCAGGGTGCAGAGCTCAGCGCCCTACGTCTTTCTAAAGAAAGCCAATAGAGCTTCTTGTTTGCAAACAGGTCATGCTTCTCATAGCAGCTGTGTGTCCGGTGCCCTGCACACACTTAAAGGGCTGGTGTGTGTGTGTGTGTATGTATGTATGTATATGTATATGTGTATATATATATATATATATATATATATATATATATATATATATATATATATATATATATATATATATATATATATATATATATATATATATATATATTATAATTTTTTATTATTATATATATTTTTTTATGCGTATCTTGGGGGGCGGGCAACCTGTGCTTGCTGTACCATGTACTTGTATGAAAAGGTGTACGGTTCTTTGTATTGCTTCCTTCGTGCGAAATCCCTGGTGTTCCTGCCAGTCATTCTGCATTCCTATTCAAAACTGACCACATGAGACATGGCACCAGTGTGTGGGAACTTGGCCTGCTCTCCTCAAATGATTAGACTTGTCCTGACACCCCCCCCCCCCCCCCCAGCCATCCACTTGGAAGACCAGTGTACTGCAGCTTTTCTACTATTGGCTCTCATGCACTTGAACAGAGGGTTGATCAATTGAGGGAAAAGAAGCGAGTCACACATTTGTCTTTCATTTAAACTGTATGGGTTGTCTTACAATGTAAAGGTTTATGTATACTTTAAATGCATTTAAAAACAATTATCTTGATTGACCCTTTTATTTCAAATAGTTTTCTATTCATATTAATGTATCGCTCTAATACTGTTTGTTTGTGTTTTAAGGTTCTCCCACCCCCCCATTAAACATCACAATGGCAACTGAGATTGGTTCTCCCCCGCGATTCTTCCACATGCCACGCTTCCAACACCAGGCTCCCCGTCAGCTTTTCTACAAACGTCCTGATTATGCACAACAGCAGGCCATGCAGCAGCTTACATTTGATGGAAAACGTATGCGAAAGGCTGTTAATCGTAAGACTATAGACTACAACCCGTCTGTTATCAAATATTTGGAGGTAATGTACAATCATTTACTGAAATGTGATTAGAAATGCATGTTCTCACCCCCTCCCCCCCCAAAGACCCCTGATACTTTACTCTGGATAGCTAAAGAAAAAGATTGCTGGGTCCTAAGGTGGCAATCAGAAAACACCTAAGATATATCGGAGTGCCACATCCTACATGTATGTCAAGAATTTACTTTTTTCAATAGGAAAAAAGAAAGAAAAATGGACTTTATAGGCACATATTAGAAAAAAAATTTTATCTATATTTTTTCAATAAATATTGTATAAAATTTTTTCTAATATGTGCCTATAAAGTCCTTTTTTCTTTTTTCCTATTGAAAAAAGTAAATTCTTGACTTACTCTGGATAGCAGCAGTAGCTGGATAAGTAACGCTAAAGAGGTCCATGGACTATGATCACATTCTGTCAATGTCCAGTTTCTCCTTGCTCACCAAAGTGATCCATAAATGTTTTGCTACGCTACAGTTTTCCTTAGTCCTATTTTACCTGACACTTCATCAATGGTTAAGCACATCCTTTCATTAAAGTGGAGGACCACCCTAAAAAAAAAAAAAAAAACAAAAAAAAAAAAATTGCATTAACGTTCTTAAAATATAAAAAAATAACATTTGAAAGAAAAAAAGTTTTTTTTCTTTCAAAAAAGTCTGCCCCTTCCTTTTCTGCTGCGCTGTTTCTTCAATTCCTCCTTCTCGGGGAGCGGCCCCGTTGTCTTCTGGGACATGTGTGTGTGTGTGTGTGTGTCCATCCGATGGACGGATCGGCCATAATTCAACACCCCTGGTCCCTGCCACACAGGACAGATATGCTGGTGTGGCCAGCATTCTCTTACTGTTGGATAGTGAATGTCCATGTTTGATATCTTGGCTGTGCTGCTTGAAGGCATCTGCACATTTCTGCTATGATTTTGAATGCCTCATATGGTGCCTCCTAAATGTTGGAGCTGTCAGTGTTGGCTTTAGGGTCACACTAATATTGTATGTCCACTAGAGACCAACTAGGAATAGCACTGTTTTGCAAGAAAAAAATGCAGTTTCAATTAGAGGTCGACCGATATGGGTTTTTCTCTGGCCGATGCCGATATTTAGAAATCGCGATGGCCGATATAGGATGCCGATTTTTTTTATATTTATTTATTTTTTTTGGGCCGATATGTTAGGCCGATTTTTATATATTTTTTTTTTTTATTTTTTCCCTTCATCTCAAAATCTAACAGACACCTTTTCACACTGGGCATTTTTCAGGCGCTTTTGGGCTAAAAATAGTGCCCGTAAACTGCCTGCAAAACTGCTCCCCTGCAGTCTGTGTGAAAGCCCGAGTGCTTTTACACAGAGGCGATGCGCTGGCAGGACGTTAAAAAAAAAAAAAAGTCCTGCAAGCAGCATCTTTGGAGCGGTGTTAACTGCTCCTCCATCACTCCTGCCCATTGTAATGAATGGGCACCGCTGCCGAAGCGCCTGCAATGTGATTTGGCAGCGGCGATTCACGGGCGCATTTAACCCTTTCCTCGGCCACTAGCTGGGTTATAAGTGCCCCACTAGCAGCCGAAAAGCGTCGCTAAAATGACAGTAAAGCATCGCTAAAACTAGCAGCGTTTTATTTTATTCCCTAGGGTCTCTGCTAAAAAAAATATATATCATTTTTGGGGGTTCTAAGTGATTTTCTAGCAGAAAATACAGGAGTTTTACCTGTAAGCAACAAGTGTCAGAAAAGATTGTCTTTAAATGGTTAAACTGAGAACTCTTACACACTGAGTTCAGTTCATTCATAAGTGTAAACATTGTATAGCTTTGGTCTTTTTTTGGCAGACTGCCCAGAGAGGAGAAGTCACTCCAGGGAAAGACTGAGGCAACTTGCATTGACTTCTATTACAGAAGTCTTTTGCAAGTCACGGCTGAAGTTATAATCGGCCTTTTTTTATCAGCACAATCGGCCGGTGCCGATTAATTAAAAAACGCCAAATATCGGCCGGCCGATATATCGGTCGACCTCTAGTTTCAATGCAAATCTGTGGGTACCAAAAACAGTTTTAAGCGCAGAAGCTTTAGGCTCTGGATCAGTGTTTCTCAACTCCAGTCCTCAAGGTGCCCCAAAAGGTCATGTTTTCAGGATTTCCCTCAAATGAAACGGCTGTGGTAATTACTAAGGCAAGTGAAACTGATCAAATCACCTGTGCAAAATAATGGAAATCCTGAAAACATGACCTGTTGGGGCGCCTTGAGGACTGGAGTTGAGAAACACTGCTCTGGATGAGGTAAATTTGTTGCTGCAGGGCTTAATTTAGTTTTAGGGCAAGTTAGGATAGGGCTATGTGTTATAGCGGTGTTTCTCAACTCCAGTCCTCACGGCGCCCCAACAGGTCATCTTTTCAGAATTTCCCTCAGAGGAAACTGCTGTGGTAATTACTAAGGCAGTGAAACTGATCATGTTTTCAGGCTTTCCTTTATTTTGCACGAGTGATTTGATCAGTTTCACTGCCTTAGTAATTACAGCGGTTTCAGGGAAATTCTGAAAACATGACCTGTTGGGGCACCTTGAGGACTGGAGTCGCTCTTTACCACCTCCACTCAGCGATTTAGGTTCCTTCTCCTCCGTTTATTCTGCAATAGCAAGCTGCTTGTTATGGAAGCAGATGTGCGGGTTTGCTTTCCAAGACAAGCTGTGTGTGTCTATAAATGTGCTCAGCCATTCATTGTAAGCTTTGTATTCTGTAAATACAAAGCATCATCTGATAGGCTGAGTTGGAGAGCATGACGTCATCAGCCTGCCTCTTTGCCTCTGCCAAGCGGCGGAGTTAGCGTTGTATTCAATCACGGAATACAAGGCTGCATATGAGTGGCGCTCAGACTGATTCTTTGGTCCCGGTGTGAGATGGAAAGTCCGTCTCGCAGCCATAACCCAGGTCTGTGTACTGTATGGAGCTAAAGCTACATGCAGTACATACAGTGCTGGAACCTAGGACTGTGTACTGTATGTCGCTAAAGCTTAGAGCCAGTTCAGTAAGCAAAATATTTTGTTTGGACCACATTATTTTTGGGGCTACTGGTAAATGCAAGTCTGAGAGCTATTGCTAGTCGGATTCTAAAAATGGTATTCTCCTGGCTGTCATTGGGTTAGGTATATTCTGAGTTGCTGTCCCAGAGCACATATGCAGCAAGCAAATCAAGTGTTCTGACTTTTTCTGGGTCACTGATTTAGGGAGTATTTCAGCCATTGGATTAGAACAGTGACAGCCTACATAGGTTTACGGAAACCTGTACTGAGAAAATATCATGAAAGCTTTAATGTAGACTGCCACTGCTTGCCACCTCTTTTGGGAATGTTGGTTGCCTGGTTATTGTGCTGAAGCTTTGGTTACGGACACCAAAGCTACCTATCCATACTTCTCAGTGAATTGGATACAGCAGCCTAAAAAAAAGGAACGGATTAAGTTGGTAGTACTCATTGAGAAACTGTGCTTCCATACAGAGGAACACAAGACTTACAGTACACAGTTTGCTGCAGAGGAGCCATAAGATCCAATGTGAACAGAGAGGACAGAGAAGGTTCTTTGCAGAAAATCCTTTCTTATTCAGATGAAAGATAATGCTACCTGTCTGTAGTCTGGCTCACACTGCAGACACTAAGCGATCTACGTACTTGCTGCATAGTAATTCCGGAGTCCTATTTATTGCACATGGCTATGGGGTGGGCTTTGCAAGTAACCCTTTCCAATCCAGTTGAAACTGGCTGCATAGCAGCTCCCTGTAGCCCAGGGGGTTTGTTTAAGGCGATCATTGGGTCTTGTGATAAGGTATGTGTCTACAAATGAAGTCTTCTTACTGCATTGCCATTCAATGAAAAATGAAAGGTGCACATTTAAAGAGCGGCATAATGAAAGAAAGTGTGAGTCATGGTTCATGAGCTCACTACTATACTGAACAATACTCCAACTTAATTTCTTAGTGTGGACCCCATGACTGGATTATAACAATCATCTTGCTCTTAACCTGTTCCCTTCTCTCCCTTTTAGCTCCCTCTTGGTACCATTATGGGAACTGGATGCTCCGCTGGGTCCTGCAGACTTCTAATTCCTTCACCCCTTCTGTTTACCCCCTTCTTACCCTCTCGTTCTTCAGCATTCTTTTATTTTATTTTTTACTAGCCATTGAATCCCATCTTAAAGAATTTGTTACCCCAACACTTCATATTCCTGATGTGCCTGCTGTACCATGTACTTGTATGAAAAAGTATGCTGTTCTCTGTATTGCTTCCTTGATGCAAAATCACTGGTGTTCCTGCCAGTCCCTCTGCTTTCCAATTAAAAACTGACCACACTAAGTAGCAGTGTACATTATGTTCTGTTCTCTCACTATGCTGGGAACTCTGTGCTTTCCTCAGACTTGTCCTGACGCCCCCACCTCCTGCAAAGCCACTCACTGGGATGCTCAGTGTGCTGCTTTTATATGTATACAAAAATGTTTTGCTTTTGATTTCTGTTTTAAACTGAATAGGTTTGTTTTACAAGGTGATTGTAAACAATCACTTTAAGAACTCAGCCGTACCTATTGGTCCGTACCATTGGCTGGGTAATGCAGGGTATGTTTACAAGTGATCGCTCCGTCATTTGACGGAGCTATCACGTTGTAAACAGTGGCCGGGTGTACCAAGATGGCCGCCGCCGCTCCGGAGCTAGGCCTAAGACCGAGGCCGCGGATCGCGGGGTGTGCCGATCCGAATGGGGTGGCCCGTTCGGATCACGGATCGGCGACGATCCGTTGCACCCCTACTGTCAGAGCCCCCACCATCTCTATGGGGAGATCGGATTTTCATTTGATCTGCCAGACAGATGGATAATAGGTCACCGTCCATCTGGATTTCACGGACAGGAACTGACAGCAGCAGGTGTTAGTGGACATGTCACCGCTGACATCCGCTGCCCCATAGAGGTGAATTGGAATGTCGGATCAGGTTCGCCTGAAAAACTGACAGGCGGACCCAATCGGGAAGCCGGTGTGAAAGGGGCCTTAAAAGCGGAGTTCCACTGGTTTTTGAATTTTATTAAGTCAGCAGCTACAAAAAGTATAGCTGCTGACTTTCAATAAACAGCCACTCAATGGTCGCACGGTCCAGCGATGCGGCCGCCCGAAGCCTCCGTTCTCTCCCCCCTCTTCGTGGCGCCGGCATTGTGTGGGCGCCGGCTGTGACCGTTTATGGCTACACAACTGGCCGAGCCGTGCTGTGCTCTGTCAATGACCAGGCAATGTTCTGGTGACCTGTTGCGTGTCCCAGAACATTGCCAGGAGGGAGGGGCCGCCTAGGAATCGCCTAGGTGGTCGGAAGTGGGACAGGAAGTCCCACTCCAAACCAGGTACCCAGCCCCCCCAACAAAAAAATGACATGCCACTTAAAGCGGACGTTCCACTTTTGGGTGGAACTCCGCTATAAAAGGAGATATAGTGTATGTGTATCAATATCTATCTATCTATCCTTTTACAATCTTAGCAACACATGGTTTTAGTTAATCATCCTCCTTATGTCTTAATCTTTAACATGTTTTGTTTTTCCTCTTTTTCAGAACAGAGTATGGCAGAGAGATCAGAGAGACATGAGAGCCATCCAGCCAGATGCTGGTTACTATAATGATGTGAGTGTTACCCTACATATACTTGGCTTTTTCTGTTTCGATACGAGTCGTTTACCATTTTTATATCCTTTTTCCTGATTTTTTATTTTTTTTTATTGTAGTAGTAGCTTCCAAAAATGCATTTCTTTTAATAAGTTGTTTGAAAAGCCTACTGACTTTCTAATAACTGAACCCAGTACTACTTGACTGCTGTATGGCCTCCACACACGCTGATCTGTTTTATGCCTTGGTTCAGATGCGTTAATGGAGACAGTCTAAGCTGGTGGAGGAGGGCAACATTTTTATTAGTTTTCTTCAATGTAATCCTGACAGGTCCTGTTTGACAATTTTTAGCAGTGTGCTTGGGTATGAGATTGTCTAGCCCAGGCATTTCAAACTCGAGTAGAATAATACCTAAAAGGGACTGCATTATATATGCTGAGGGCTGCACCTTTTTAATTTCAGAAAAATAAAATACCCCTTTTTATTTCTGTGAAAGGAAATGGCACTTTGGTAATTAACATCATAGTAATGACTGCATCTTGCAACATGTACCACCAGTCTGTAATGCCTGCCCCAGCCTTTGTGGTGGCTTACTCTGAGTTCATTTGTTCTCTGACAGGGAGAGAATATGTGTCAATAATTAAATCACTTGGATGTAAAGTTGGAATGCATTAAGAAAATTTTCTAGCATGTCAGGCAGAGGTTTTTAGGTCTTTTCCGTAGCAAAAGCATTTTTTGTTTTTCAAAAGGCTTTTGTCTTGTTTTATTGGGTCCCTTACCTTAGGCAGGCATCTGTGATAAAACAAAAAAAATGTAAAAAAAAATGTTTCTGTATCCTTCCTTCATTTTTTAATTTTCTTTTTGTAGCTGGTTCCTCCTATTGGGATGCTTAACAATCCACTGAATGCAGTCACTACAAAGTTTGTGCGAACCTCCACCAACAAAGTGAAATGCCCCGTCTTTGTAGTTCGAGTAAGTATCCTTAGAAAGTGGTTGTAGGATTATAGCAGTCAGTTAACTAATTTTTGGTACGGTCTTGGCTTTAGTTATATTATGTTCTTTCATTTCAGTGGACTCCTGAGGGTCGCCGCTTAGTTACTGGAGCTTCAAGCGGAGAGTTTACTTTATGGAATGGGCTGACATTTAATTTTGAGACCATTTTACAGGTTGGTATTGAACTTGTTGTCCTAGGTGCCCTGTTATGCTTATGTGCAAACCTAATTATTTTCGAGTAAATATTTTTCTTCAAATTTGTTTAACCTAAGTGAATTTAGAGGTAAATATATCTTTATTGTTTTACAGAAAAGTAAAATTAGCATTAGGGACGCACCCAAACATCATAGTTTTTGACACAAATTGGATGACCTGAATAGACATAAGATAATAACTCAAGGGTTGTCATAGAAAGGTAGACATTCCAATAGTTTGTAGTATATCATAGTGCATGAGTGTTTAAACCTAAAGTGAATTTTGTTGCATTGCTTATTCGTGAAAATATTATAAGAGACAGCATAATAAGCGGAATTCTCCACATACAAAAGAACATAAAGCTCTCATTGCTCCATTCTGTTTTGGCTGGCTGAACTACACAAGTACTTCATACATCTCTTGGTAATTTTACAAGTGCTCTGACTCATGCCCTTGTCAATATATGGAGAATGCTTAATTTTCCACAATATATAAATAAAAACTTCAGTAGGGAATATTGGGCCCCTTGCAGACAGGGCCATCTAAGTGCAGATGTGCCTGGGAAGAAAGGGCCCCATTGAGTTCAGGGATAAATGACTGGACCTGCCTTTCATGCATCTGTCCCTGAACGCACCAGGCACTAAATGCCTTTAACCACTTGGTACAGCATTCAGCTACAGCCTGCCATAGACTTTGATGGGTGACCATCTGCAGGCAGTGGGGTTGGATGCTACTGGGATCAAGTCCTGGGGAAAAAAGTGTGGGAACTCCCACCCAAGATCCACTCGCCCACCAAAAAAATGCACAAATGCTTCAAAAGTGGTATTTTTCATCCAATTTTCGTATTGTGTGTATGAAGCTTAACTGTTAGTACATAAAAAAAAAAAAAAAAACAATCCTCAAACATAAATACGATAATTCTCTGAATAATCGGCATTCATTCAATTGTGCTTCCATGCAAATGTGAACATCATGTTCTGATCTTTATTGGGGAATTTTATTTTGTATATAGAGTGTTTTATGTGGTGAGTTTACACTTTTCATTGAACAGAGTTTGGATAACACAGGGTTAAACGGAAAGGTCATAAATTAACTGCACATTATCTGGACAGAATGCTTAGGGAGATAGTGATGTGTTCCTGCTTAGGAGATGTATGTTAGCTTGGAGGGCTGCAAACTCTGCAGGGCTTCAACACGCACTCGCTGCTATTCCAACCCTTCACATATTTCCTCATAAACTTCCCTCCTGGCATTAAACTTTGCCAGGTATTGTGCTCAGCTTACCACCCCAAACTGATGTTCCTCCCTCAGCTCACCTCTCTACCTGCATGTCCTGTGAGCAGAATAGCTGTGCTCCTCCTCTGGGTTCTCTCATCATATGGCACTGAAGATAGAGGAGGGGGGGATTCAGCAGGACACACAGGGCAAGTATGCAGGAGACTAGGGGGGAGGATGAGGAGACAGAAAATCAGGAGGGGCCGGCGGGGAGGAGCGCATCACGAGAGGTCTGACTAAATACAATCTCTTGGCAGCAGGGACCTGATCTACCTTTCAGCTAGCTGTGATTGGCAGGTAGATCAAAGCAGAAGCTGTCATGGGGCCCTCTACTGGCAATGCCTGAATGATCAGGTGTGCAGCACTTGCTATTGCAAGCTGTGTCGGCAGCTGCCGGTGTAGCACCTGCCACACTGCTCACATACTTCAAAGTCTTGCAGGACACGGCTGCTAACGGGAACTGAGTTCCTGTTGTGGAAAAAGTACAGGAACTCCGTTCCCATGCGTTCCCGCAGGACTTGAGCCCTGGATGCTACGCCTTTCTCTTCCAAGTGCACTAAAATGCCAGGGGGACACAGTGAACCTAGACAGCCTTGTGCGCAAGGGACCTGTAGCGGCTCCTTTTATAAATAAAGCATACTTGAATCTTGGAAATCTCACTTAACCTCCAGATTAGAACCACTGTTGGATTTTAATTATGGTTTGTATGTCCATTTGTATTTACCTCTACTGTTAACTCTGGTCACCAGAGCAGATGGTGAAAGAAAATTTTACAAAAATGATGGTTATCTGTCAGTTCAGAAACATGGGAGTTACTATTGCTTACATTTTCAAGCATACCACATTTTACCAGCGAACTGCTTGTGCAGAGTATATACATAATAATATTATGAAATGTAAGGATGTCGGTGATGGCAGCTTCCATTATTTTGTTGCTAAGGGTCATGTTTAAAATAGATTTTGCTATCCTGTAAAGTTTCTAAATTGGGCAATAATGGTCTTGCATTTTCTGTCTTTTTATATTCAGGCTCATGACAGCCCAGTCCGAGCTATGACCTGGTCACACAATGACATGTGGATGCTGACTGCTGACCACAGTGGATATGTGAAGTATTGGCAGTCTAACATGAACAACGTCAAGATGTTCCAGGCACATAAGGAGGCGATTAGAGAAGCCAGGTTTATAACCAATCTAACATTTTCCATAGTTGTTGTTGTTGTTATCAATCTTTACTGTTGTAATTCTTTATTGGGTTGTCTTGGGCTGTGTGGGGGGACAGGCTTATTCAGTTGTAAACTGCTTCTACACATCGTATATTGTGTTTTATCCTGCCCTCCTACAGCATTGTATACACCCTTTCACACAAACTGTGTATGCCGAGACATTTTCTTTATAAATAAAGAATTCTGTGCCTTTAATAGTTCACAGATGCTAAATAAAGCACACAGACATAAATACAAAAGTTGACATTACATGTACCATGGCAATAAAAAAAAAAACCTGCTCCCAGAATAACAAGTCCTACAGGAAATGTGGGGAGAAATGTGAGATGTCATTTTACAGGGAAGAGCTCAGTTACTTTTTTTTTTGTTTTTTGAGGTGCAGCTCTTTTTCCTACGTGGGTAACATCACTAAAAATGTGTATGTTGATTTACTTGATCAAATCACAGAAATGTCAACAACTGCTTTTCATCGCAACTGTATTGAAATCAACACCATCAGCATTGTAGTATACTAGTAATTATTAGAACTCCTGTCCATATGGTGACCGTTTTAAATGAAGAATTCCATCTTATACGTTGCTGAAAACATACATTTGGCTGGATTTATTCTTTCGTATGCACCCCAAAACACTGATGTTTGAGGGATGTTCAAAAACTTGTTTTAGGTTCCTTTTAAAGAAGGGAGGAAAGGGAACACTTAAAGAACAACTTTCTAAGCCATGGCTGGACAAATCTGAAGAGCCAGTTAGTCAGTATTGGATATTTAAAAGGTTTTCCTGGTGTCTAATTTGATTTGCGTAATCCTGAATCCTACAATTGCTCCACTTCTTCATTTTTTTTTTTTTTTTTTTTTTATCTAGGCCATTTTAAACACTGTACTAAAATTAAATGGACTCTGCCATGGAAGATTAATGGGTTTACCATTGCTGAACCTTTAGGAATGCTAGTTCCTTGGCTGTCATTCTGAAGCTTTGAGTTCACTGTTGATTTGCTGACCCAGAGCAATTATAGTGATAAGTAGTTGACACTTATTTTATTCTTCTTTCAGCATGTGACAAACATACAAAACACACAGCCAAGCATCTAGCATTTTATAGGAGGTGGCCTTCGGCGGTAGCCCTCATACTTTTTATGACATACACACTCTTAAGAACTCCATTTTACATTCTTATAGCACACTTTGACTATTTCACAATGGCTTCTTTGCAAAGGGCAGCGTCGGACAGATGTTAAAGTAAACCTGTACTTGTGTATTGGCTGCTATGTGGAATAGCACAAACTTCCAGGGTGCAGATAATTTCTAATTTTTAACACGCAGGCGCTACAAAATTAATATATTGCTGCCAATTGTAGTTGAAAAGTGAGAGGCTTGATCCTTCCCTTGTCTTGCAATTGGTTGGAACTGGTTACATGCTTTTAAATTATGTATTTTTTATAATGGAGCACTTGTGGTTTTGAAGTTCCTGGGGTGCCCAGTAAAGAAAATGATCTAATATGTAGGCTTCTGGAGGTTTTACTTTCAACGCCACTCAGGTTCTAGTATTAAAGTGTATATAAATCCAATATTTGAAAAGGTGAACTGTTCACTGATTACAATATAGGCAGTTTTTCTTTTTCTGTGGAGGCTTGCATAGAATTCTTAATCCTGCCTGCTTTCATCCACTTCAAGTCATCAGGTGGCAATTCTGCTTCTTCATCCAGACCCTGAAAGGCAGCGTTACCATCCTAAGCTGCATACTCCTTATATAGACTATTAGATACGTATTGTTACACTCAAACTCCTTTTTTCCTGTCACTAGAGTTTTAGGCAGGTGTGAAAAATGCAGTAAACAAAATGAACAGAAGAGAAATGCAAATCAATATTTGGTGTGACCAACCTTTGCTTTCAAAACTGCATCAATTCTTCTAGGTACACTTGCACACAGTTTTTGAAGGAAATCTGCAAGTAGGTTGTTCCAAACATCTTGGAGAACTCTCCATAGATCTTCTGTGGATGTGTAGGCTGCTGCAAATCCTTCCATCTCTTTATGTAATCCCATAAAGACTCAACGTGATCAGGACTTTGTAGGGACCAAACCATCACTTCCAGGACACCTTGTTCTCCACACTGAAGATAATTCTTAATAGCATTGACTGTATGATTGGGGTCATTGTACTGCTGCATGATAAATTTGAGCCAATCGCGCACCTCCCTGGTGCTATGGCATGATGAATTAAGTATATGCCTGTATTTCTCTGCATTGATTACACCGTTCTGACCAAATGTCCAACGCCATTTCAGAATTGCAGCCCCAATTTTGCAAGGGACCCCTGCCATGCTTCACTGTTGCCTGCAGACACCCATTATTCCCCTAAGGTGAACAAACTGCATCCTGCTGCAGCCAAATATTTATTTAAAGTTTTTACTTGCTGACATTTTTTCTGCACCCCAGTTCCTATTTTTATGTGCATAGTTGAGTCTCTTAGCTTTGTTTCCACGTTAAAGGTATAGCTTTTTGGCTGCAATTCTTCCATGAAGACAACTTCCGACCAGACCTCTCCGGACAGTAGATGGTTTACCTGGGTCGCACTGGTTTCTGCCAGTTCTGTGCTGATGACTCTGGTAGACATCTTCCAATGTTGAAGGGAAGTAAGGAAGATGTCTTTCATCTGCTGCATTGTTTCCTTGGCTGACTATTGCATTTACGGTCCTCAACATTCCGCATTTCTTTGTGCTTTTTCAAAAAAGCTTAAACGGCACATTTTGAAATCTTTGCCTGGGAAAGACCTTGCTAATGCAGTATACAACCACCTTGTGTTTGTTGTTGTACTCAGTCTTGCCATGGTGTGTGACAGGAAATGGACTTCAACCTAGCCTTAGTAGCAGAGTTTGGCTGTTCCTAAACCAGTTTTAAGCCTCCTAAACAGCTGTTTCTGTTTTTAAGCATTGACTGACTGTTTCAATCTGCATATGAAATTTGATGATCATTAGCACCTGCTTGGTTTAATTTATTAATCATACACCCCTGACTTTGCAAGTGTATGAACTGCTGCTGATTTCAAGCCAAAGGGTGGTTGCTCCAAATATTGATTTTAATTAAGATTTTTCTTCTGTTTGCTCACTTTGAATTTTTTTTAAATTGATAAACCCAAAACCTATATAATTTTTTATTTTTTTAAAGCATTCTTACGTACAGCATTTCTTCACAGCTGACTAAAACGTTTGCACAGTACTGACTATAACTTCAGTTGAATCGAGTTTAAATGTCACAGTAATATTTCAAACGCAAATGGACTGCAAAAGTCAAATTCTGCAAAAAAGTCTAAGTATTTTTTAGACAAACATTTTGGTCTGTGACATGTAGCAACACAGCATCACAACTGTGATATAGTTCTTAGTTTATTTTTTTATTTTGTGTTTTCTAATTTGTTAAATTTCATTGCTCAAAGGATATCCTGTTCATAAAAACACAGGTATTAGAGAAAATGTAAAAACTAAAAAAATTGGCATCAAAGTTAAGCAAGATATGTCAAAAGCAATAGAAAACTTCAACCGCTAGATGCTTACTTCTGTAGTGAAGCTGTGCATGGGGGAAGTGTTAGAAGTCTGACCGCTGGAATACAGGCTGGCTGTTCTTCCGACTATTCAAAAAAGTAAATTTGTGACCATGCTGGGATAGATGTGCTTCCATGGCTTGGCATGGTCAGTTTGGAAACCGGGCAGCAGGGTGACTGGCAGAATCACCATATATTTTACACAAAAAGCACTGCAAAGAGAGCAGAATACTTTTTAACCACTTCAGCCCGGAAGATTTTACCCCCTTCCTCACCAGAGCACTTTTTGCGTTTCGGCACTGCGTCGCTTTAACTGACAATTGCGCGGTCGTGCGACGTTACACCCAAACAAAATTGACGTCCTTCTCCCCCCCCCCCCCCCCCCCCCCACAAATAGAGCTTTCTTTTGGTGGTATTTGATCGCCTCTGCGTTTTTTTATTTTTTTGCGTTATAAACAAGTGTCAATTTTGAGAAACTATTTTTGCTATATTTCCAAAAAATATATAAACATTTTTTTCCTCAGTTTAGGCCAATACGTATTCTACATATTTTTGTTAAAAAAAAAAAAAGTCGCAATAAGCGTATATTGATTGGTTTGCACAAAAGTTATAGGGGATGGCTTTTTTTTTTTTTTATATATATACTAGTAATGGCGGCGATCTGCAATTTTTTATCGAATAAAAGCAGCCGGCAACTCCATAACTTCAAGCGTATTTATTTTCAAGCCTTCACAGTGAGTACAGTCAGCAGCAGACTAGTTTCGGCGATAAGCCTTGTTCACAGCACTGCAATTTTTATCGGGACTGTGACATTATGGCAGACACGTCTGACAATTTTGACACATTTTTGGGACCATTGGCATTTTTACAGCTATCAATGCTATAAAATTGCATTGATTACTATAAAAATGGCAGTGAAGGGGATAAACCACTAGGGCAGTGAAGGGGTTGTGTGTCCTAGTATGTGTTCTAACTGAAGGACTGTGCAGAGGAGATGACAGATCGTCTGTTCATACTCTGTATGAACAGACAATCTGTCTGTTCTCCCCTCTAGAGAACCGGAAACTGTTTACACACACAGATCCTGGTTTGCCCCCGAGCGATTGTGGGAGGCTTCGTGGGCGAGCATGCGCCCCCTAGTGGCTATCTGTTACCTACGTAACATGACGGCGATTAGCGCAGCCAAGCCATGTTGCTGCAGTACAACTGCGGTGGCTGGTCGGCATGCGGCTAATACAAATACATGGTAGCTCAGAGATGCAAGAAATATGAAATGTTTGAGTAACGTACAAAGGATAAGTTCACCTTTGGGAACATGTTGCATGTGGCAGCAGTACAGGGAGAAGTTCATCATACTAGCTGTCAGTTTTTGAAAGCAGCGTGCTGTGCCAGGCCTCGTCATCCATACACAGAGCGCTGTGTATGAATGAAGTACAATGCCTGTGCTTGTAGTTGTCAATGAACTACTACGGCACTGTGGAGCGCTGTGGTAGTTTGACTCTTTCTGTCAGCGAGTATTGGCTGACAGGATGTACGGGTAAGCAGATACACTGACAGTGTGGGAGGAGACCTGCATGCCATCGGCGATCAGATTGCTGGTGCAATGCTTTACAGGCTCCTAATAATACAGAAAATATTAAATGCTTATTTAAAAAAAAAAATATTTTCCCTGCAAAGACACACACACACACACACACACACACACACACACACACACACACACACACACACACACACACACACACACACACACACACACACACACACACACACACACACACACACACACACACACACACACACACACACACACACTATATATTTTCTTTTCTTTGCAAAGATGAACTTGTCCTTTTTTTTTTTTTTTTTTTTAAAGTAGCCTAGATTGAGACTATCCTTTTTGCTATACATGGCCATGACTACAGATGACTGTAAAGTGAGAGTAGTATGTGTAGTGCAATTTATTTTTTTGGTGAAAATTTGGGAGGCATATCATTGCGAACTACATCTTATGTGATTGTTGCATGGCAAATTACCTGTAAGAGGAATTTAGGGCCTATTCACACTCTTCGATTTCATACTTGCCTACCTTCCATCAGAAGTTTGCTTACCCGAGTCATATGAGCCAGCAGTCTCTGCTGTTTTTGTTTTCTTCAGTGCATGTGCTGTGCTAGTGCAGTAGCCTCCTGTGTGTGTGTGTGTGTGGTTTTTTTTTTTTTTTTTTTTTAAATATATATATCTCACACAAAGTTCTAGACAGCCATGTAGAACCCCTATGGAAAGCTGTGAAGGAATTTTGAATGCGATTGGCAGAAACAAAGTACAGCTTCTAGCACAAAAAGGCGTATGAAATGGAATCACAGAAAAAAAGCATATATAGCGCTACACTAATATAAAAATCAAAATAACTTAAAAGATTATCAAACCTAAGACGTAAAAACAAATGTTATGGTGTAATAGTGAAAAAAAAAAAAAACATGCAACATTTCTTATTGTGTAAAGTCCATGTCAAATAATCAGATATCATTCAAAGATTTCTTAAAATATTAAGACCTCTACAGACTCTCCCAAAATGTTCCCCCCCCCTCCCCCTAATGTGGCCCGCACAACAAAGGTCAAATTTGGCATGAGGTTAAAGCCAGGTCAGATTGATCGCCACAGATTGATATTCTCATACGTAAATGCACACAGCTTCAATCAATCTCCTGCAGGAACCAGGCCAGCTACAGCCTCATGTCGCTAGAGTGTTTTCGATAATGGATTTATTTGACACAGACTTTGCACAATAAGAAATATTGCACTTTGTTTTTGTTTCTGTATTTGTCATTACATGCTACACATTTGTGTTTTCAGGATTTTTGAATGGCACCCCAGAAAGCTCAAACACCACCTGCATTGGAAAACCATCTGTGCATTGTTGTGTGCTAGAAAATAAGGTCCTTACCTGGTTTTAGGGTTTGTTGCTTACCCATTTGAAATGCTTGTGCTGCCATAATACAAAGCACATTAACATGCATGTGGTAACACACCCCATAGGGTGTGTTTAAACCTTTTGTGTAAGAGAGCCACATTTGGTTTTAAGTCTTGCATCATGGGAGAGGCAAACCTTTTTTTCCTTCCTGTATGATTGCTTTAATGCCATGGTGCCCAGCCCCTGTGGCTTAAGGGACCATTCGCACATAAATGGACAACTGCTGCACAGTAAACCATAGCGTATTACTGTGCGTCAGCTGTCCGTAACAGTTGCAGTAAGCTGGCGGTAGAAGGTGGTGTGCGATTCAGCACATCACACTGCTCCCTTTTTTATTTACTTTTTTGTGAACTTTGCCATGTGATCCTGCAGCACAGTTCTAGCCTGCTTTTCAGTGTGCATAGTATTGTTTTGTTTTCTGTTTGTTCTAATGGTTACTGATGTTCTTCCAGTGTGGAAAAATTCTGTTCACCACACTATGCGTAAATTAGCCATTAGGGCCCCATGTAGCCCTTTTGGTACTTGTGAGGTCCTTGGAGCCTGTACTATCTATACACAGTGAATGACTTTGTCTCTACAAATAGACCAACAAAATAGTCTAGGGAGAGTTAATGCATATAAATGATGTCTGGACCTCTAAAAAACAAATGATGGATGGTGACCCTATTTTTTATTTTTTTCCCATCCATCTGGCAGATCGGATGAAAATGGACAGGCAGTCTGTTTTCATCTGATCTTTCTGTAGAGAATGGGACTCTTGACAGGTCCGTCCCTACACAGACATGTCATCTGCCTGCTCAGCAGGGATCAGCGGATCGATCCACTGCTGAGCAAGCAGAGTCTGCCAAACAGCCCTGTGAAAGGATCCTTATTCAGTATTTCAGAGCACAGTTGTAATCGTTGTACCTGTCAGACCCAACTCCCTTTGACATATAAAAGCAGCATGCAGCCCAGAGGTTCAGAAAGGTCCTAAACAACATGCTTTCAAATAACACAAGTCCTTTATTAACTCCTACATATTACTGTTTACTAGTGCACTTGTGTGTGTTTTTTTATGTTTTTTTCTTTTTAGAAATCTAAATCACACCTGTTGTGTTGTACATATTGGCAGGCCCATTGATGGCAAGAAATCCTAAAAGCATACAAACTAAAGAGTTCAACTGATCTCAGTGGGGTTTAAAAATAAAACCCATATATGCTGCTGAATAGGTAAAGGCTTATTAGGTGGTTTTCACCATGTCAAAACTAGTGCAGTACTAAGCATACATTTTTAAAACGAAACCTTTTTTTTTTTTTGCACACAAATGCGTTTTGGAGTAAACTTTTTTGGAAGTGAATATCATTTTACTGCTTATTTCAAGGCAAAAAAAATACAGTACATCAATACATGAATAAATAGAATTGGTGCGCTAATACCTATATAAAAAAAACAGTGCTCCCATTGTGCTTAACCACTTCCCACCCGGCCAATGTAGATATACGGCCGGGTGGGAGCCGTCTACTTCTGAATGGACGTTCAGGAACGTCCTTCAGAAGTAGAGAGATCGCCCGCGAGCATGCCCGCGCAGCCCCGATGCGCCCGTGTCACCCGGACACGGCGCATCTCGGATCGGCAGGAGGGCTCGGTGATTGGCCCTCCTGATCACATGACGGCCGTGTCGAATCACGGTCGTCATGTGATGTAAACAAACAGCCGGTTGCTAGGCAATCGGTCCTCCTCTCCTCACACGGAAGTCGTCGGTGAGGAGAGCGGATCGCTGCAGCCGGCTGGTGATCAGTGAGTATTAGCGGTTTTTTTACTCACTGATCACCAGTCTAGGGTCCCCATAGTAAAACACACATGTCCCCACAGTAAAACACACATGTCCCCAAAACACACATGTCCCCAAATAATAAAAACACATGTCCCTCACATATGTCCCAGTAAAATAACATGTGCCAATGATTATTTGCACACATGTCCGTGATCACCTGCACACCCCTTTTACATGATCATTTGCGTACATATGTCCGTGATCACGCGAACCAATTATTATACACTTAACGGAATTTTTTTTACAAAAAACATGTAGCAGAATACATTTTGGCTTAAATTTATGAGTTTTCGCTTATATCGCAAAAAATAAAAAATGGAGTCGCGAATAAATACCACCAAACTAAAGCTCTATTTGTGCGAACAAAATGATAAAAAATTCATTTGGTTACAACATTGCATGACCGCGCAATTGTCACTGAAAGTGCGAGAGCGCTGAAAGCTGAAAATTGGTCTGGGCAGGAAGGGTGTTTAAGTGCACAGTAAGCAAGTGGTTAAACAACATATAAAACAATTCAATATTGCTGATATGTGAACTGTCATTCACTGGGTGGGTCATGAGACCTAATATACTTTATACTCCTGATAAGTGTTGTAATAAGTTACAAAGACTCTTGTGTCACAAGAACAATAAATGTGTCAAAATCATAGCATGGATACCACTATGGTGGCAGTATGATGAAATGCTACATTTACCTTCTGTGGAACATATGGATTAAACAACTTTATATTATTATTATTTATTATTATTATTATTATATTATTATTATTCACTATTTATAGGCTCTGGAGAAGTTTCTCCTTCTCTTAGGCCCCTTTCACACTGGGGCGGGGAGCTGCGGTGACGGTAAAGCAGCGCTATATTTAGCGCTGCTTTACCGTTGTTTTAACCGCGGTTTTCGGCCGCTCGCGGTGCGGTTTTAACCCCCGCGAGCGGCCGAAAAGGGGTTAAAGACCCCCCGCAGAGTGCTGCCGTAGCGGCGGTATTGCCGCGGTTTCACCGCGGTGTCCCATTCTAATCAAAGGGAAGGAGCGGTATAGGAGCGGTGAACACACCGCTCCTATCCCGCTCCAAAGATGCTGCTAGCAGGACTTTTTTTGTCATCCTGCTAGCGCACCGCTCCAGTGTGAAAGCCCGCCGGCTTTCACACTGGAGTTAAAGGGGCCGGATTTTTTCATGCGGTGAACAGGCGCTATTTTTAGCGCTGCACCGCATGAAAAACGCCCCGGTGTGAAAGGGGCCTTAACATCTTACTTTCATTGGTGTTACCAACACGTCTTGCATGCTTACACGCACTGGGCGTTTGAGTGTATCGACTTTCATGTATTGAGCCCCTTCTCTTGTTTTCTAGCAGTATTATTCCATTGTTGATTTCCTCTTTTTATCTATGAGAATCGGGAGCCAGTGAAAAAGGGGTTCATAGGAAAGAGAGTAAGATTTTAAGAGAAGGTGGACAAATTGGCTGGATTGATCTGTCATCTGAGATCGAAGAAGGGTGGATCGGTAGATGTATGCTGGAATATGAGCTACTATGCCATGCTTTTTTATCTTGTGTGATTAGAGCTACAAGTTGCTGGGTGACACAGCTTTAGGCGGTTTCATCCATTTCATGTGAATTTTTCATTTTTTCTATATAAATAGTTTAATCCATATGTTCCACAGAAGGTACATGTAACATTTCATCATACTGCCACCATAGCGGTATCCATGCTCATATGATTTTGACACATTTTATTCTTGTGACAGTCTTTGTAACTTGTCTTTACAACACTTATCAGGAGTATAAATATATTAGGTCTCATGACCCACCTAATGAATGGCAGTTCACATATCAGCAATATTGAATAGTTTTTTTTTATGCACAATAGGAGCACTGTTTTATTATATAGGTATTAGCGCACCAATTCTATTTATACACTTCGCCAGTGAGAGATCACCGTCATTGGTTTGCAGCTTTTATTTTTATTTTGATTATTTGAAATTTACTGCACCAGCGCTTTAGTATTACATTTTATCATTTACATCAATACATGAACATTTCCTGTCTATTTAGACCACTTTCACACTGAGGCGCTTTTCAGGCGCTTTCACGCTAAAAACAGCGCCTAAAAAGCTCACGAAAACTTATTTCCATTAAAATCAATGAACACTTTCACACTGGGGCAGTGTGCTGGCAGGGCTGTGAAAAACTCCCCTCCCCATTGAAATGAATGGAAAGCTCTTCAAAAGCGCCTGAAAAGCTCTTCAAAAGCGCTCAGTGTTTTTACTGGCAGTTTAGAAGCGCTTTAGTGTGAAAGTGGCCTTAAAGACCATGCAAGTAGAGAAGAATACTTGATCTGCTAGAAATACTCTGCTCTTAATATCCTATTATGGGCTGACAACCGAGAACATTTGTCAGTCCTGCCCAGTTTTTCTTTTGCGAAGCTACTCCATTATCCCACTATCTCCAAAGCATAGGCATTAATTTACTTTTGTAGTCTTAAGATGAGGAATAAATGGACTGAGGGTCAGTTTACACCAGAATAATACAGGAACGCAGTTTGCATTCCTGTGTAATTGCAGTGCATATTTTACAGCCCATTCATAAGAATGGGCTGCAAGTTGTACAGGATCACACAAACTAGTTCATGCACTACTTTTGAAAAATGTATCGCACCAAATCGCATGGTACTGCAGTACCAGGTGATCTGGTACCCACAAATCATGAATACAGTGCATTTTGAAAACTCTGGGAAATGCGCCTTTCCTGCACCACATTCAGGTGTGACTGGCCCTAAGATAACAGTGTACAGAGGATACAGGTCAGCTCTGTATCAGCAGCAGCTTGTTTTGTTTTTTTTGCACTTCGAAAACATAGATAATAAAACAGTTGACTGCTATACCCAATAGACCAAAAAGAAGCAAATGGGGGAAGTTTTATTGTTTTGGAGTTATGTACATTTTAAGTACATAATGGCATAAACAAGTTGTAAAGTCTGTATCAAATATGTAATTAACCGCTTCCCGACCGGCCACTGCATATATACGTCAGCAGAATGGCACGGGCAGGCAGAATCACGTACCTGTACGTGATCGTGCATGTGCCTGCCCGTGGGTCGCGCGCGCCGCTAGCGGCGCGCTCGCGACCCGGTCGGGAGCTCCGTGACCCCGGCCGCGGGACCAGCGGACCCGATCGCCGCTGGTATCCCGCGATCGGGTTACGGAGCGGAAGAACGGGGAGAGGTCTATGTAAACAAACCTCTCCCCGCGCTTCCTACACTGACTGTCAGTGATCGGCGGTTCCCTGTCATCGGGAACGCCGATCAATGACGTCAGACGTACAGCCACGCCCCCCTACAGTAAACACAACACATCACGTCACACTGACTCCTCCCCGCCCCCTTGTGGTTAACCCCCTAACTACAACTGTCATTTACATAGGAATCAGTGCTATTTAAATAGCACTGATTTCTGTATAAATGACAAATGTCCCAAAAATGTGTCAAAAATGTCCGATGTGTCCGCCAAAATGTCGCAGTCACAATAAAAATCGCTGATCGCCGCCATTACTAATAAAAAAAAATATTAATAAAAATGCTATAAAACTATCCCCTATTTTGTAAACGCTATAACTTTTGCGCAAACTAATCAATAATCGCTAATTGCGATTTTTTTTTTTTACCAAAAATATGTAGAAGAATACGTATCGGCCTAAACTGAGGAAAAAAAATGTTTTTTTTATATATTTTTTGGGGATATTTATTATAGCAAAAAGTAAAAAAATATTGCATTTTTTTCAAAATTGTCGCTCTATTTTTGTTTATAGCGCAAAAAATAAAAACCGCAGGGGCGATCAAATACCACCAAAAGAAAGCTCTATTTGTGGGAAAAAAAGGACGCCAATTTTGTTTTGGAGCCACGTCGCATGACCGCGCAATTGTTAGTTAAAGCGACGCAGTGCCGAATTGCAAAAAGGGGCCTGGTCCTTTGGCTGCCAATTGGTCCGGGGCTGAAGTGGTTAAACACTTTATTTCTGCTCTAGCATAGTAAAACTTTTGACACAAGTATGTCTGGGAAGTAGGAGACGTCTCTAAAAGCATTTGACTAATAACATTTGATATGAGTAAACGCATGACAAATACATTTTAACTGTTTGTAATACTCAATCCCAACCCCACTCTCAACAGCTTGATGCAAGGAAAAAGCAGTGGAGTCATTTTTTGAAAAATATACCCCTCTTCTCGGTCAGAAGAGCAGGAAGGTGTTGACTGTGCAATGTACTGTGTCAGTCTGTTGAGTAAGTTGTTTCTGGGCAGAATTCTTCCAGCCTGTGGCAGATTTCCAGTTCTCAGCAGTGGACTGCTTTTTTTTTTTTTTGCGCCCCCCCCCCCCCCGCCCCCCCCCCCCCGCCCCCCCCCCCCCCCCCCCCCTCTGCAATAGATTGTGCCAAATACCCATGCTGGTCAGGGGGCAGTGGAAAGGCTTGTTCCCTCTAGGTTGTGAAATACTGCAGTACATTGCAGGCTCAGAACATGTGACTGTCCATAACTCAGCAGCCAAGGTCTATAGAATTATCTCTTCCCCTATTTTAGTGTGGCGTAACCTGAATGTTCCCTCTAAAAGTATTGAATTCCTTTAGCTTATTTAAAGTGGAACCGTAAGAAAATTTACCTCCATTTCATGCAATTGTTAAGCAGTCATTGAAAAATGGTCAATATCTTTGCTTACTAGCCTTGGTTACTGCTGAGCCAAGTAAATGGTCAAGACTTGCTTCTAAAGACTTGCTAAACAGAATTACCTCACTTTTCTGTGCCTGATTGCACTGCATTGTTCCTTTGCTATTTTCTTGGGTTCAGAATGCAGTAAAGCATGTGACTAAAGATGTACACTTGAACAGTGTTTAATGCTATATCGTGAATCCAACCAGAAATATTTACGTAGTTTATCATTCTTTTACGCATAGTTGCGTACATTTTTATTCTGCTCAGCAGTTTTTCTGCTTGTGGGTGGTAATTGTTCTTTTTTAGTAGGAAAAGCTTGCATGATCCAAAATTGTATGCAGCATTGCAAAGTACGGTTCTGCTGGTCATCTAATTGGGGATTGATGGGCATTTAGCTAGTTCTGGACTTCTCTGCATTTAAGGTGTGTGCATTCTGGAAAATGGGCATCTTTAAAAAAAAAAAAAAAAAAAAAAACGTACAATTTTTAGTGCTATGAATCAAAATTTTTAAAGATATCTTATTTTGATTCATAGCACTAAAAGTGTGTGTGTGTGTGTGTGTGTGCATTTGTTTTTATTATAAATATATCTCTATATCGCTGTGGTAGTCTTTGTCAGAACAATCCAGCCAAAGCATTGGGATATAGTGGACGCCAATGCATTGTTACCTTGACTGAAAGTGCCTCATGGTGGCAGAAAGTAATAATGTGTACATATTTATACTGAGAGGAAATAATTGCAGGTTGTATGTCAGTGTTTTTAACCTGTTGCAAATGCTCAGCAGGACTGTCGGACATCTGCCTAAGGAGTGTGTGTGGTCTTCGTACATAGCTGACCAGATTGAACTTTCGGTAGCTTGAGGCTGGGTTCACACTATTGCGAATTCGATGCGGGTTCACATATCTCTAGTGCGAATTTGCACAGGAGCCCTGTGCATCTTTTGGTCCGTTTACAGGTCCGCATTCAGCCAGAAATTTTGTCCGAAATCGGACCTGAAACAGTGAACGAGGACGCATCGGACCCCTGCTATGAGCCGCATGTGAAGATAGTGTGAACCCAGCCTGAGTGTTGTACCTGTTGGACTGTACATTGCGGAACTAGCCTTGAATGTAATCTTTTGGCACTGAGTGCTGTGGTGTTTTCCAGACTAGAGTGTACTGGTTAAGTTAACCATGGAGTGCACTCCAGGCCAAGAGCCGGGGCGCATTCTTGGGTATTACCTGGTCTCCGACAACTCGCTAAGATGTGTGGGCCAAGCACAGGGGAACTACCTCTTCACTAGGGCCTTTGCTCTCTCTTTAAAATGACTGCTCTTTCATGCTCGCTGAGAAAAGGCTGAACACTATGAGGTTGGAGTGTTGTGTGCCCTCCACACCTTTTTTTTTTTTTTTTTTTTTTATTTCCCACCATTCTAAGCAGTGGAAGCACTGTTCCTTTGCTGCTCCTGCATTGAAAATACCACCTGGAACTCTGGTTTATTCCTTTTAACCAACCCATGGTAACTTGATTACCTCCGACTTTCTGACCCCTATCAGCACCAGCTGCCTAAATTTGCTTAGCACTTTGGGCTAGTTGCATCTCCACCATGCAGATTCAGCATTACTGTGCGTGCGTGCACACACACACACACACACACACACACACACACACACACGAGCCCTTCTGCAACAGGTGACGCCGCCAACCCATACTCGTGCCAACTGTTCCAAGGGCGTTTACTTGATATCCCTTGAGGGAACCAGCAGCTACTGTCTGGAATCCGGTGATTTGTAGTGATAAGGTCAAATCATTGGAGTTTCCTTTATATCCACCAGTTGAGGCCAGATTCCTTACACTTTAAAGTGGAGTTCTGCTAAAAAAAAAAATTAAGTCAGCAGCTACAAATACTGCAGCTGTTGACTTTTAATAATCGGACACTTACCTGTCCCAGGGCCCTGCTCGTCTCCCCCTCTGTGGCGTCGGCATTGTAAGTGTGGGCGCCTGGCTGTGGCTTCACAGAGCCACATCCCTCTCCCCTTCCCTGTTGCTTGTTCACTTCCTTAGCAGTCCATTATGTCCTTCTCTAGTGACCAAGTTAAAATGCTGCTGTAGGCAATGCTTAAACTGAGCTGTCTGAAGCAAATCTCCGATAGTAATTTTATGCATGCATGTATAGTATACCCTCCTTTTTTTTATTTTTATTTTTTTTTTATTTTAAAGCACATCTCTACACTATCCGCCTCTTGTGACCATATTGAGGATTAATGAAAAAGTACATTGTAAATTAAGAAATAACCTAACCTAACACACACGCAGAGTGACAGGATCCCGGACGAGCCCCCACTTGTAGCACTGACCCCCGAAGGAGCTGCTGGTTTTATTTGGGTCTGCACTCTAATAAACCCCACTAACTTGACTCAGTCCCCTTGACACCGCTGTGGTGCAATACAATACAGTACAATATAATAGAACACGCAGATAGGACAGGACATATAAAAGTCGCCTAGCGCAATTTTTGCATTATGTACTATCTTTGTATAAGAGGTTTGAGAATCGCTTTAGGGTTATAATTTTAGTACAAAATTTTATTTGCGTTTTTTTAATGTCATCCACTGGGGACACAGGAAATCTTAAATCCTTCCGATTATACTGATAACTACAGGTGAGTTATGCACGGAGGTGTTGGGTTGACTGTAGGCCAGCCCAGGATAACCTCTCCCATAGTTTGGTATTGTGTAATTGTCCTTGTAGGTAAAAGTATGACCCAAACGTTTAAGATTTTCCTGTGTACCTTAATGGACTCCAAGAAAAAGGATTTTATGGTAAGTACAAAAATCCATTTTGCTGTGTAAGAAATAAAAACAAACGCGTTATCCTCCGTTATCTTTAATACGTAGTCTTGCGTAGCCGTAAAGATAATGCGTATCTTTAATTAATATTGAGGATTGTTGGCTTATGTATGTATTTTATAGAAAAGAGCTTCTTTTTTTTTTTTTTTTTCCCCCCTGGTGATTCTGTCAGTAATACGTCTTTCCTAGTGGGACAAAATCACTTACTGTATTCGTTGAGGAGCAGCATTGCCTAAACATTGAAGTTTGTTAGGAATAGTAGCTCTCTCTATAACAGGGGACAGGTGTTCTATAGTGCCCAGAAGTAACATAAACAGGGCTGATAACAATCCTGCAGCTTTGTTAGCACACTGAATTTCTGACAGGATCAGCGGATATGTATGTTTTCACCTACTGTACAAAATGCTTTCAATGGTATATTTAACAGACCAAAAGGTAGCAAACACAAAGTTCATAGTTGGAGTTTAGATGCGCTTTAATTTCAAATCTATACATGGTGGTTCTAAGTAGTTTAGTGGGGCATACCTCTGACGGGCACACAAAATATTTTGTATGCTTTGTTGAGCACAAGAGACCGTGGAAGAGTTCCTAAGGCTTATTCAAACTCTACACATAAGCTGTGAAGCAAATTATACCCATGTGTTTTCCTTTATTATAGTTCTTAAATTTTTTTTTAATGCAAAGTGCACCCAAAGAAATGTTTAGGCCCAGGTGAATGCTGGTTTCACTTGTGAAGTCAAGCAGCCAAACCTTTTTTTTATTTTTTTTTATTTTTTTAAACCCGCATTTCGCTGAATCTGAAACATTCGTTAAGGATAGTAATATACCCTTGTAATGATTGAGGGAAACTGGAAATTTTGTACTGGAATCTGTGGGCTCCCCCCCCCCCCCCCAACACACCTACTCTAGTCAACGGGATAGGAGAGCAGGCATCAGGATGACCTGATTTTATATTCATTGAAGACAAGGTGAATACAGATTAGAGGTTAACTTTAAGGTAAGTTTAACTGCTAACAATTAAAGCACATCTCCACGTGAGTGGTGGAGAGCACTAAGCACTTCTGATTTGTTTTACTGCAGGTTTTTTTTTTTTTTTGTGGATTGGGTAGGATAAGAATTGGGTGTGTTTTTAACATGCTTTAAGTTTCAAAATCATGTTTATGGTTTAGTTTTAGTTTCCATGGTTCGTTTGGGTTGTAGTTTAATTTGAATTTAGGGGTTCAGCCATGTTAAAGGGCCCAAATAATTTTTTTTGTATATAAAAAAAAATTATAGATTTTATATTTTTAGTTTTGAATCAAACCAGAAACTGGGAACATGCATGATTCCTATATAGATATCCTATATTAAATCAGTGAGTAGTTCAACCTGACAGTTGAAAATTGAAATTGGTTTTGGATGGAAAAATACTGCAAATAAAAAAAAAAAAAAAAAAAACCATATATATATATATATATATATATATATATAATTTTAGAATTTACAATTGCAGCACAAGCCATATTGTTATATAACATTATTAAAAATTTGCCTTTTTCCTTTTCAATCTGCAGCGCTGTAAATTTCTCTAAAATGCAGTGCAATATGTTAACCTGAAGGTGCTCTACACACAGATAGTGTTTGGAATGCCCCCCAGAAATGTCATTCCCTGTTGTGTGATTGGCTCACTGATTTTTTTCTCAGGCTGCACTAAGATACAAATCAGATTTTGGGAATCCTCTGCAACAAAGATTTTTTTTTTTTTTTTGGTGAGATACTCCCAAAGGATTAATCATGTCTAAAGGAATTCAGTCCCTGTCACTTTCCTCATTAGAACCCTGCAAGTATGCATCATCAGATTGAGAATTACAAATCGCCTCATTTACATTCATTTTGTACTTGGCCACAGACAAACGGTGGCTTGTTCAGAATAAGAAAAGGTGGGAAGCTGCAACAAAGTTTGTTTAAAATCCTTGCAATGCACCTAGATCAGCCAGAGGGGAATTTTTTTTTTTTTTTTTACCCCCCTTCAACAAAAGTGGCATTACTCTTTAGAGTGGGAATAAACGCCCATGTATGAATTTTACCTATAGGTAAGCCTGTAATAAAACTTACCTAATAGGTACTGTAAATATCTCCTAAACGTGCACTATTTAGGAAATATTTTCTGTGGATGCAGCCAGTGACTCCCCTGGCCCATGCACTCTAAAGAAAGGAATGGGTATGCTGTTCCTTCAGAGTACTGTGCCATAAACGGCAGCTCCTGTGCACATGTACGGGAGTGATGTCATTGCGGCTCCAACCACTCACACAGCTGGAGTCAGTGAACCTGGAAGGAATACTGGGTGAAGATGAAAGCGCATTCTGTAAAGACAGCTGGAGGGCTTCGTTCTAAGGTAAGCTTTATGTATGTGATGCATACTAGCACATTATGATATAGACTTACAGGTTTAAAGAAAAAAAAAAAAAAAGCTATCGGTTTACTACCGCTTTAAGGGTTAACTGTGTGCATGGCCTGTGGCTTTCTACAGTGGGGAGGTGCTTTTACTAGGGGAAGGTATGGATGCATGTCCCTGCTTTGCAGGAACACAGAATCCATGCCTTCCCTACTGACAGAATGGCGATCTGCCTTGTTTAAATAGGCAGACCAGCGTTCTGCCTCTGCTGGATCATCGGCGGACAGAGTCTGCCATCCCTTCCAAGCCGTCGGCGTGCATGTGTGCCCCCTACTCAGAAAAGCCGGATCGTGTGTGTGTGTGTGTATATACGTTATCCAGCGCAGCGCCTTGAGGCGATTCAGTTCACATTTGCAGCGCTATACAAATCATTCATTCAGAGTTGCTTCCCTGTAGCAGTAACCCTGCTATAGGGCGGTCCTTACATGGTTAATAATGAGGGGGAGAAAAAAAAAAAAAACACACCCTGAAGTATTAGTATCACTTAAAGCTTTGACAAAAATATGGAACTGAAGAGTGCAAAATCTGGTTCAGCTCTGCATAGAAGCCAATCTGCTTCCAGGATTTTTTGTCAAGGCTTTATTGAACAAGCTGAAGTTAAAAGCTGATTGGCTACCATCCACAGCTACATCCGATTTTGCACTCATCTGTTTTGGTAAATCAACACCTCTGTCCTTGAACGGTAACAACTATGCAGATCAGAAAAGTTGGAGAAAAGACTTAAGATCTTGTCTGCATACTTAAACGACACCGTGGTCAGTGTAGAGGTTGAATGCAAAATAATCCTTTAACGTCGTTCGGTGTCTAATCTGAGATTGATTTATGATAGGAAAGCCGTCTCTGTTCTCATATAGAAATCCGTAGTATTGCTTAAATTGTTGACCCACATCTCTATATGGCGGAAGTCACTGGAACCTGGATTGAAGAACTGGAGATCAGCTGCACAGCAAGCAGAACTCAGTCTAGCAAATATACAAGTGGCGACTGTGATTTAGAACTGTGCTGAACGCTGATGAACATTTGATGGTGAACCAGCTGCCACATATAATAAATATTCTGTATGTTTTTGCTCTCTAACAGTGCATGTTTCTAATATTTTAATAGAATCACAAGTGAAAAGAATAATTGCACTTCTTTATAATTGTCCTTAATTATACCTAAATATCTGAGCTGATCCTTCTGTTAAAAAAAAAAAAAAAAAAAATCTGAGCTGCTGCATGACATTTTGGCATCTCACACTTTGAGAATGTAGATAGATGGCCTGTAAAGCATTTAAGTGTTAAAATAGAAAATATGTAAATAAAACATCTTTACCAGCATTGGCTGTTAGCTCATACCTTTTTTGCTCTGTATGTCCTTCATTGCCTTATCTCATAGGAATAAGCAAGCCTCCTATCCAACCCAAAATGCAAATTTGCATATGAGCAAATGCTAGTCAAGCCTTGACATATTGCTGCATAGGAGGGGTGGTAAAGGGTCACACTCATATCTATGTATCTGGTTTAGGAGTGGTCTGTGCTAAACCTTCATGTTGTCTGTTACATAGCTGTTTTTTTTTCCTTTTTAACTTGTTGGATACAGTTTGCTGTCTTGAGATTTATGCGGGGGCTGAAAAATCCCCAAGAGCCAGACAACTAAACACATTTCAGTGACAATATTCTCCTGCACATAGGAGTGATAGTCCAAGTTAGACAACTCTGTAGTCAGAGGTGGATTTTACTTTGGAATCTTGTTGCCCTTTAGGACTAGGGTTGTCCTCAGAACACCGTGGGGGGAAAATAGATTAAAAAAAGAGGCTGCATTGGCCTAGGTGCATTATCCAACAATGTTATTGAAGATGAAATGTAAAATGTAACTACTCACTAACGGTGCATGCGCTCATCCGGCCACTACATGTGACTACAATCTCCCAGCTTTGCCAAAGCTTCTAGCTCAAGGAGGACCTCACCAAGTTCTCTGCAACTGATGTGTTTCGAAGGCTTGTCCTTCATTAATCTGATCCTCGGATACAGCCCATCACATATCGGGATATGGATGTGATGGCCGTGTCCAATCGCAGCCTTCACACAGTGTGAACTAAAGAACGTGTCTCCTATGTCGGTTCTCCCCACTGAGCTCAGTGAGAGCGGGGGATGCTGCAGCCTGTGCTGACAGCTCTGTTTTAAGTGATGATTTTACACAGAGAGCTTTCACAGATTACACACTGCAGCCATCCCCACACAGTACACTAAGCACCCCTGTCCCGAGAACATATGTACAGGGCACAAAACATCTGTCAGTGTCCCATAAACATCTGTATCAATGCACAAAAACATCTGCAATAGTGTTCCATTGCAACATCTGTCAGTGTCTGCTGGTGGACAATCAACATCTGTCAGTGTACAAGTGCACAAAAACATCTGTCAGTGTCCCACCAATAAATAAAAAATTGAAAGTGCTTGCATGCAAAGGCGAATGCACACATTGGTCTTGTACACATATGTAAACGTCGATCGCACCACACGTGAGGTATCGCCATGAATGTTTAAGCGAGAGCAATAATTCTAGCACCAGACCGCCTGTGTAACTAAACTAGTAACCAATAAAGACTTCTAAAGCGCCGCCTATGACGATTTTTAAATACCAAAGTTTGGCACTGTTTCACAAGCGTGTGCAATTTTAAAGCGTGAAATGTTTGGTATTTATTTACCTAGCACAACACCATATGTTGCCAAAAATGAGTGTGTAAAACTGCGGCACAAATGTGACTTTAAAATATGCCAAACGCACCATTTTATTCTCTAAGGCCTCTGCTAAAAAATATATAATGTTTGGGGGTTGTAAGTAATTTTCTATCAAATACAGATTTTTACTTTTAAACAAAGTGTCATAAGAAGGCTTGGTCTTAAAGCGGAGTTGCGCCTAAAAGCAAATCTTGCGCTCGTTGCACCCCCCCCCCCCCTCAGGTGCCACATTTGGTCTCCTATTCCCACTTCCGGGAGCCTCAGCCACGGATTATGACGTCGCCACCCAGGCTCCCTCTTGCCGCCGGGCCAGTAGGAGAGAGGAGCAGAGCCTCACGCATGCGCAGTAGGGTTCCTGGCCTGAAGCCGCAAGGCTTCACTACCTGGTTCCCTTACTGACAATGGAGGTGGCATGCACCTGACGGAAACATCGGCTGCGGTGCCAACATTGCTGGACTCCAGAACAGGTGAGTGTCTGATTTTTTTTTTTTTTTTTTTTTTTTTTTTTATTAAGTCGGCAGCTACAGTATGTGCAGCTGCTGGCTTTTAATTTTTGCAGCAGTGGAACCTCCGCTTTTAAAGTGGATAAGGCCTGAAGTACTCCTTGGATGTTGCGCCGCTCTATGTGACTAGGCTGTGAAAGAGTCTCGCATGTGGTATTGCCATACTGAGGAGGAGTAGCAGAATGTGTTTTGAGGTGTAGTTGCAAGTATGCCTATGCCATGTGTGAGAAATAACTTGTTTATGACATTTTTGTGAAGGATTTTTTTTTTTTATTCGTATTCCAAAGAATTGTGGGGAAAAATATAACAATTTAAAAAAACTCACCATGGCTCTTACTAAATACCTTGGACTGTCTCCTTTCCAAAAGGGGGTCATTTGGGGGATCTTTGTATTGTCTTGGCATGTTGGGTTCTCAAGAAATGAAAGGCTGTCTGTACATCAGGTGTGATCACGTTTCAGTGATTTGTACCATAGCTTGTATACTCTAACTTTCGCACAGACCAAATAATATACACTAATTTGGGTTATTTTAACCAAAGAAATGTAGTCGTATACATTTTTGGTCAAAATTTATAAAGAAATTATTTGCAAAATGTTATAATAGGACATTTTCTGTCTTTTTAATTTGTAGAACAAATAAAAAACCCAGTGATGATTAAATACCACCAAATGAAAGCTCTGTATGAAAAATTATTACAAATTCATATGGGTTTAGTGTTGCATGACTGAATAATTACCATTCAAAGTGCGACAGCACTGAAAATTGGCTTTGGCAGGAAGGGGGCGAAAGTGCCCAGGTTTGAGGTGGTTAAAGTCCCTTTTCCCCAAAATGTTGCCTCCATTACACCCTCAGTTTCTCTGTACTGATCGTGAAAGGATATCCCAATATTAGAGGGATTGTAAATTGTTCATGTTTGTCACCCTAAGGTGATAAACCGTTGCTGCAGCTAACCCCAGAGCCCACCCCCCCCTTTTTTTTTTTTTTTTTTTTTTAAACCTGAACCCATCCGTTGATGTGCACGAGCCCAGCGGCTCATTGGATAGATTGATGGCAGCAGGAGCCATTGGCTGTCAATCAGATCCAGTGACATGGAAGCGGGGCCGAGTCCCGCTGTCTGTGTCAATGGGGACAGCAGCGGGACTCTGAAACAGAAGGGTCTCTCCGTGGGGGGCATCCGATGGAGGAGCCAGGAGCGCGGGCGGGGCACCACAAGAGGTTGATCGGGGCTGCTTTGTGCAAAACCCTTGCACAGAGCAGGTAAGTATAAAATGTTTGTTTTTCTAAATGTTTTAAAAAAAAAAAAAAAATACTTTTAAGCATTCGTGGCTTAAATGCTTTGGGAAAAAATAAACCGTTGCAGAGATTCCACAGTCTGCTTGTAAGCAGCTTATGTTTTGAGGATTTTTCAGGAGAATAATTACTCCAGTAGTAGAATGGTAACACTTAGTATTGTGAAATCCCCCTTTTCTTAGACCTGAGATAAGTAGGGGAATCTTGAAACTGTAATTTTCCTTTAAAATGGTATATATTGCTTTTACACAGAAAACAGATTAATGTATTGTGTTAAAGCAAAAGTGTACATTTTTCATCCATGCAAAATAACTTGCCAGGCCGCTTTTAAAAAAAAGTTGGAAATGTGTAATGAGAAACCAGAGGGATATATTTTTAACTCGCAATATTATAGAAGGTCTTTTACCAAAAAGTGGCCAAAAACAACCTAATTTGCCCTTTAGTTCATTGGTTCAACGTGACACTTAAGAGAAGTAAAGTATGTCTCCAATGCTGCATCTGTTCCCCGGTGCCTCTACACTGAGAACCGAGTGATCAAACACCACCAATCGCTCGGTTTTCAGAGCTCCGTGAGCAGTAGACTCAGTCACACCTCTGCTCTGTCTTATCCATGCTCACTGGAGCGCTGGGCTGTGGAGGGGCGTAGGGGCCATCTCAGGCTGCCATCGGCTTGCTGAGAGGCTGAGCCGGGTTTCAGTCCAGGCATGTGGGCTGAACCAGACTCTATTGTCCCGATGCCTGGACTGAAATCGGTGACTTCAGCAGAGAACGGACTTCAGCCCACTCTCTGCTGAAAACAGATCACAGGCGTGCAAAAGGAACTGCACTCTTGTGATGCATAGGAGAAGTACAGACAAACAAGCTTTGGCTGAACTTCTGCTTTTTAAAGTATGATTGTGGTGTTTAAGGTTACCTGAGTGGGAAATATGAGCTCCTTTTTTTTAATTTTGGAATTACTTGTAAAACCACATTTTCTGTTTTGTAAGCAAATGTGTGTGTGTGTGAATCTTATAAACTCTTTGGATGTAGAAAATTATCTAGGGTTCTCTATAAACTATATACAGTGGATATAAAAAGTCTACACACCTCCTGTTTTTTAACCACTTGCTTACCAGGCCTATTTTGGCCTATTTTCCTTCATGTAAACATCATCATTTTTTTGCTAGAAAATTACTCAGAACCCCCAAACATTGAGTACGTTTTTTTTAGCAGACACCCTAGGGAATAAAATGACGGTCATTGCAACTTTTTATCTCACACGGTATTTGCGCAATAATTTTTCAAACGCCTTTTTTTTGGAAAAAAAACGGTTTCATGAATTAAATAACAAAACAGTAAAGTTAGCCCAATTTTTTTATATAATATCAAAGATGATGTTACGCCGAGTAAATAGATACCGAACATGTCACGCTTTAAAATTGCGCACAACCGTGGAATGGCGCCAAACTTCGGTACTTAATAATCTCCATAGGTGACGCTTTAATATTTTTTACTGGTTACCAGTTTAGAGTTACAGAGGAGGTCTAGTGCTAGAATTGTTGCACGCGCTCTAAAGCACGCGGCGATACCTCACATGTGTGGTTTGAGCGGCGTTTACATATGCGGGCGGGACTTGCGTGTGCGTTGGCTTCTGATCGCGAGCTACAGGGGACAGGGGCGTTTTAATTTTTTTTTTTTATTTATTTTTATTTTACTTCATTTTTTTTATTTTTACACTTTTTAAAAAAAAAAATAGGAATGTATGTGACAGGTCCTCCTTTATGGAGAGATGTGGGGTCAATAAGACCCCACATCTCTCCTCCAGGCTGGAAAGCATGAGATCGGTAAAAAAAATTTTTTTACCGATCTCATGCTGACAGCCGCGATCGCGGCTTTGTTTACTTCCGGGTACCGGGCGTGACGTCATAACGTCGCGCCCGGGCCTCCGACGGTCATAGAGATGATTGGTGACCATCTGGTCACCAGAAATCTCTATGCTCGTCATCCGGCGGCGAGCGATTCTTTCTCCGGGCCCCCAATGGCATGGGAGAGCCCGGAGAAGCACCGGATGGCGGCGGGAGGGGGGACGTCCCCTCCCGCTGCCTATAAGAACGATCAGGCGGCGGAACTGCCGCTATGATCGTTCTTATGGTGCACAGAATCGCCGGCCGGAAAGAATGATATCTGAATGATGCCAATAGCTGCACGCATCATTCAGATATCACCACTCAAAGTCAAGCACGTCATATGACGTCCTTGGTCGGCAAGTGGTTAAAATGTCACATTTGTGTGATGTAAAAAAAAAATGAGACAAAGATGAATCATTTGTGATCTCTATAAACTGTACAACTCAGTTGAACAACAAACTGAAATCTTTTAGGTGGAGGGAAGTAGAAATTAAGTCATCTTTTTGGTCCTGCTCCAAACTTGCAAAGAATTGGAAAGGGGTCCGTAGGATTGTTCAAAAATTTACAGTTCAGGAGGTACTGGATGACCTAGCCGCCTTCCTCCTACATGTCTCCACCATCCCAGCTAAAGTTTACAAACGTTATGTTGTGTGCCATATCCTTGACGCCGCTAAATTGTGTATCCCCTTGACTTGGAAACATCCACAACCACCAACCGTTGGCCTATGGCTTCGCAAAGTAGAAGACATAAAATGGAGGACCTAATCCTCACAGCTCGGCATCAACGTGAATGGTACTCCAAAGCCTGAGTGTTGTGCAATATGCTTGTCTACTCTGTAGAAGGGAAAGTTATTTTTGAGGGATGAACGGCTGCTTGAGGACTATTCTGTAATCCTTTCAGAAGGACTTCCTGGCAATCTGTAAATTGAAGCCAGCAATGATCCATCTCCCCCCCCCCCCCCACCTCTTCCTTTTCTCTGCTTTCTCTCTTCTTACCCATATATCTCACTTTTTCTATCTAACTATCTTTTTCTTTTCTCCTTTTTTTTTTTTTTTTTTTTTCTCTACAACTATCTAATTGATAGAGGGAAATGGTCAGATTTCTCAAGGTAAACGGTTCTCCGTTACTCCCAGCTCCTTATGGGGTAATGGAGGGTTTTACCTTGGGTTCCATTACAGAACACTGTGTATAATTTTGAATTTCGCAGCCATATGCTATATATACTATTGCATCACAAATTTTTCATCATTACTGTATTGTCCATGGATCTTGCCTTTCTGGCTTAAATAAAATAATTGAAAAAAAAAAAACTAAAATAATGTGGTTGCACACCCTTAAACTAATACTTTGCTGAAGCACCTTTTTGATTTTATTACAGCACTCAGTCTTTTTGGGAATGAGTATCCGCATGGTAGATCTTGACTTGGCAATATTTGCCCAATCTTTGCAAAAACACCCAAAATCTGTCAGATTGTGAGGGCATCTCCTCTGCACAGCCCTTTTCAGATCACCCCACAGATTTTACAATCGGATTTGAGTCTGGGCCATTCCAAAACTTTAATCTTCTGGTGAAGCCATTCCTTTGTTTTAGATGTATGCTTTGAGTCGTCATGCTGAAAAATTAAGTTCCAAGGTTTTGTGCCAATATTGACTGGTATTTGGAACTGTTCATTATTCCCTCTACCTTGTTTAAGGCTCCTGTTCCATGTGAAGAAAAACAGCCCGAACGCATGATGCTTCACTGTGGGTATGGTGTTTTGGTGATGTGCAGTGTTGTTTTTGCACCAAACATATCTTTTGGAAATATGGCCAAAAAGTTCAAGCTTGGTTTCACCAGACCATAACACATTTTCTCACATGCTTTTGGGAGACTTCAGATGTGTTTTTGCAAAATTTAGCGGGGCTTGGATGTTTATCTTAAGAAAAGGCTTCCGGGAGATTTTCACATGTACCACACGGCCAGTACTTGAAAGAGATTTCTGAAGCTCCTTTAATGTTGCTGTAGACCTATTGGCAGCCTCCCTGACCCAGTTTTCTTTGTGTAGACTTTTTATATTCATTGTAGGTAAACAGTTGCAATGTCTTTTTTCTATGTACAACATTTGCTCCATTTGCTGAATACAGTACCAATTGCTTAAAGCGGAGTTCCAATAAAAAAAGTCAGCAGCTACAAATACTGCAGCTGCTGACTTTTAAAATAATCAGACACTTACCTGTCCCAGCATCCAGCAATGTGGGGGAACGAAGCCCCGCTCGTCTCCCCCTTCTCTCTGCGGCGCCGTCATTGTCACTCTGGGTGCCCCCCGCTGTGGCTTCACAGCTGGGCATGCACTGTGCATGCGTGAGCTGCACTGTGACTGGTCGGGCAATCATCTGGGACATGTGACATTTCCCAGATGATTGCCGAGAGGGAGGGGGGAGAGGTGATCTCCCTTCTGGCGCCGCGGAGCCCTGGGAAGGAGTGGGAGCTGGAACCCTCTTAAAAGAGGGTTTGCTTCCCCCCCTAAAAAAAAAAAAACATGCCAAATGTGGCATGTTTGGGGGTCCCCTTCCCTTAAAGCGGAAGTTCCATATTTTTGGGAGGAACTCCGCTTTAAATGTCATTTACCATATTGACAGTGATTGTGCACAAGGTGTTTCATAATTATAAGGATTTATAATTTTATTCTACTGGTTTTGTTTTTTTCTACAGTTTAAACACATTTTAGATAGTTTACAAATTGAAATTATATGGGTTTTATTTGGCTGCTGAGTTCATATACAGTGCTCAGCATAAATGAGTACACCCCATCAGATTTCTCAGAAAACCTTTACTTTCCTTTCAGAATCAACATATTTTCTGTGGGACACTATACTACAAAATACTCCCCACAAATGCGGGCCATTGATTGGAAACAAGATTTTCTAATTTGCACACACAGTTTTTCCCTACAAATTCTGAATGAATGTTGCAAAATGACCATGTTATAAAAATGATTACACCCCAATGAAAGTCTTATAACATGCTGTTATATTTACATGCTCTGTGCAATGGTTTTTCACAGAGCAGCCAGATCCTCCTCTTCTTGGTCCCACACCGGCGCTCCTGGCTCCTCCCTCCTCTCGGGTGCCCCCACAGCAAGCAGCTTGCTGTGGTGCACCCAAGCAAGTGTGCTCCTGACCCACGGCTGTGTGTCCATTCACACACGGAGCTGTGGCATTGCCCCGCCCTCCATCTCCTGATTGGCTCACTGGCTGTAATTGACAGCAGCAGGAGCCAATAGCTCCTGCTGCTGCCAAAAGCCAATCAGGAGTGTGAGTCCCTGGAGGGGTGAGGCTTTTGTGGATGTCACTGGATCGAGAGGCGTTCAGGTATTGGGGTGGGGGGGTTGTGAGGGCTGCTGCTGCACACAGGACTACCTTGTGCCTTTACAACCACTTTAACACCTCGACAAGGGTGAATGTGATTTCAGTGGCCAAGTATGTCTCCTGATCTGAACCCAGTTGAACACCTATGGGTAATTATAAAGAGACAAGTTGAGAATAGCTCTCCATCCAGCATCCAGGCTCTAAAAGAGGTCGTTCTTGAATGAAAAAGATAGATGTTGCAATATGTCTCCAACTTGTTCATTCTATGCCTAGAAGACTTGGTTCTGTTCTTGCAAACCGTGGAGGTTATACAAAATATAAAATTTTGTGGGGTGTATTCATTTTTGCATCAACTAATTTGAGTAAAACTGAGGATTTTGTAATATAAGTTATATTAACCTTACTTTCATGTAATAAGACAAACAAATGCTCTATAAAACTCCAGTTTTGTCAAAAATTTGGAAATTGTTCTTGTCTTCATTGATATATTGATTAAAATCTTACGTTTCAAAAGGGGTGTACTCATTTATGCTGAGCACTGTATAATCAAAATAAAAATTTGCCCTTTTCATTTTACTGACCACTCCCATTTTTTTATATATACATTACGTAGTTCACCCCACAATGGGCAGCAATCCCTCCCTGAAAGTGGGAGCAGATACCTGGATTTGACAGGTATCTGCTCCCCCCTAAAGGTGCCAAAGGTGGCACCGAAGGGGGGAGGAATCCAATCAGTGGAAGTTGGGTGAAACTCCATTAAGAATTTTTTGATCCTTGTTATCAATTAGCAGTTGAATTTCAAATGTTTTATTTTTCGTGAATGGATTAATATAGTAATGTTAGATTTGTATGTATTTTTAAGAGATTTTTCTAATTTTCATCTGTTAATAGTCTGTTCTATAGGAACACACATTGTTAATTTTGGACATGTATATTAGGTTTGGAAAATCATATCCAAATTCTCTGTTTTAAGCAGTTATCCTATTAACCACTTGAAGACCAGGCCTTTTCTGGCACTTTCTGGTAACAATCAGTATTTTTTGCTACAAAATTACTGAGAACCCCCAAACATTATATAATTTTAAAAGTGGAGGCCCTAGAAAATAAATTGGTGGGTGTTGCAATTTTCTGTCACCTGGTTTTTTAAACCGTTTTTAGGAAAAAATACACTTTTTGTTTTATTTCAATGCACAACAACACAATATAATACCCAATTGTTTGGTATCCATTTACTCGGTTTAACATCCTCTATTAAATTTGACCAAACATGTGATACTTTAAAATTGTGCACACCCATGCAACGGCGACAAACGTAAATTTTACTACCCATAGACAGGGTTTTAAAAGCTTTTACAGGTTACCACTTTAGATTTTACACAGGAGGTCTGGTGCTAGAATTACTGCCCATGATCTGACGTTCACGGTAATGCCTCATATGTGTGAGATGACTGCGGTTTTCGTGCCGGACTGACGCATGTTCGCCTGTGCACTGAGACGGGGTGCTTTAAATTGCTTTTTTATTTTATTTTTTTTGACATTGCCGCTTTAAATAATTTTTTTGTTTAATCACTTTTATCGCAGAGAATAAAAATATCCCCTGTGATAGCAATAGGCGGTGACAGGTACTCCTTTACGTACAACCGCGATCCCTTGCTTTTGGGGGAGGGGGGTGGGTTTGGTTGTAAAAGCAATCCAAGTGAGCTGACCATTGGCTCTAAAAAAAAAAAAAAAAACTGGGATAATGCCTGCAACTGGCATCATCCCAGTATAACCACTTGAAATCTAGCAATGTACCAGTACGTCACTGGTCGTCAAGTGGTTAATGAGGCAAGATAAATTTGCTATTAGCTTAATGGTGGATCACCCTGAAGTTCAAGTCCAGTAGATGTCTGTTTGGAAAATGAATAGTTGTAATGAAAGATGTTGCACTTGTACAATCGCTTCTGCTATCCTTCATGCAGTATGGTAATTTAGGGCCAGTTCACACCAGAACACTGTAGGAAACCCGCATTCTGTGCATATTAACCGCATTGCATTCAAAATGCACTGCATTTGCAATCTGCAGCAGGTCTCAATGTTAACGAAATCCCAAGAACAATTTGCAAGCGCAGTCACAATGTATATTGTGAAAGATGATGTTATGCCGAGTATAATGATACCCAACATATCACGCTTCAAAGTTGCGCCCACTTGTGGAATGGTGACAAACTTTACCCTTAATCTCCATATGCAACGTTTAAAAAAAAAATTCTACAGGTTGCATGAGTTAGAGGAGGTCTAGGGCTAGAATGATTGCTCTCGCTCTACCGATCGCAGCGATACCTCACGTGTGGTTTGAACATCGTTTTTTTCTATGCAGCCGCTACTCACGTATGCGTTCGCCACTGCACACAAGCTTGACGGGACAGGGCGCGGTTAAAAAATGTTTTAATTTTTTATTTTTTATTTTTACACATTTAAAAAAAATAAAAATAAAATGTAAGCATCCCTTGTAATATAAAAAGAGAATGACAGGACCTCCTAAATATGAGTTCAGGGGTCAAAAAAAACCTCAGATCTCATATTTACACTAAAATGGAAAAAAAAAAAGTCTCTAAGAGCTATGGGTGTCCACATGTCGTACTGGTCCATGGCCTGGGCGTTGGGGACCCCTGTTTAAATTAGTTAGGTCAACTATTAATGTGAACAGTGCAAAAACTAACCAGGTTAGGCTGTTAACATACAATGCTTCTTCAAATACAATGTTGGTGTTAGAGCAAACGCAAAATTACCATTAAACTTTTTGATGACCATCGATTCCATTCTGTCCTATTTTTATAACCTCCTCCCAAGCAAATTGCAAGGGTAATAGTCATGCTTCCTGATTTCTATATTTTTTAAGATGACAGGAGAGGTGGAACCACCTTGTTTTGCACCCTGACACAATGGTTTAAACTTCTAATTTTATTGGTATTATATGAGACAGTGCAGTTACAATACAATTCAATACAAGTGGGATCAGAAGGCCCTGCTTGTTTGAGCATACAATTTAAAAGGGAGGGTCAAGTGACACAAACGGTAATAACTGTTAGGGATGAGTAAATGAATAAAGCAAAAGTAGAGTTTATTAGTAGGTGAGCCTCTCTGAAATGATGGGTTTTCAGAGAGCACCTAAAAACCTTTTTTATTTTTCCTTTTACTCGAAGTAAGCCAAGCTTGCTTGTTGGATTTAATTCTTTACCATTACCCTGTTGCCAGACAATTAAATTTATCAACATCCTTCCTATAGGGATATATGTGAATTTAACCTGTTTTAGACATATTTACCTGTAAAAGCCTCCTGTCTGTAGACAGCAAAAGCCTTGAGACTACTGCTGGATTCCGCTACCTTGGATATGATCTCCGCTGCTCCAGCAGCTGACTCGGGGTAAGGCAAAAGGTCATTTTGTTTTTCATTCAGAGCTGTACTTCTTTTTAAGAATTTGATCATAGTTCTAAACGTATGTAAACCCCAAATCGGCTTTCTATTCCTTCAATGTGGTGGCAGTTTTTTTTTCTTATTTTTCAGGGTTTTTTCGCCTTATTTTTACCTGATCCTGCCAGTAACCTACTTCCTGTCCTAGGGTGATAACAGTTCTCTATTGAGGAACAGCATTTTCACCTTGGGATACTCTCCTGTTTTTGGATAACAACCACCAACCTTGCCCCTTGTCTTTGTACATAGGGGCAGGTGTTTTTTAGTGCAGACAATAACTGGAACGTCTGATAACATCTGACTTTTTTCCATTTCACCGCAAGGCCACATCTTGTTTTTTATAGTGCTCTGAGGGTTATGCTCATTTGTTTTGAGCATATACATTGGCGTGCCATTTAATGAAAAGACACATACACATTGTTTTTTTTTTGTATACTGTACATTAAAACACTTGTAAATGCATGCATATGTATAACTGTGGCCTGAACTGTTACCAGTTTGTTGGGTTGCATCAATAATTTTAACAATGTTGGTTATGTTTGTAATTAAAACAAAGCTGTTTCAAATATTCTGTAATGTACATGTTTAAAAATGTTAGGTGGTTAGGCCACTTGCATCAGGGCTAAATAAATGGTGTACAATACAAAAGAAATGTATGCTAGCATATGTTTCTGTCCTGTATTTCTGCTGCTAATACAGGAGTCGACAGGTTCTAATGCATATAAAGGCTCGTCAACGGACTGCGCGCATCATGCTGGTTACAGACATGTGCATATAATAGGATTTTTTTAATTGCCTGTAGCGTACATTACAGGAACTTGGTCTTGGACGATTAGGTTATGCATATACTTTTAGATGATTGGACACTGGCAAACAGCTGTAAGGACAGCTTTATTATAACTGCCCCCCCCCCCCCCCCACTGCCAGCCAGCCTCACTTTAGTGGCAAGCAATAAAGAGTGAATCGTAAGAACAGAGGTGGAGGGACCTGCATTTAAAGTACTCCAAAAAAGGAGTTTACAGGTAAGTAAACAATCCTGTTTTTTCAATCGTACATTACAGGCCACAGCAACATAGTTTTAGACCATTGGGATGTTCGCAATGCAACTGAGGGTTTGGTAACACAGAAACAAACTGACAGAGGGCTCCAAAACAACTTCTGCTCGAAACTGGCATCAGAAGAGGCCTGAACATCCACCTGGTAACAAGCCTGGGAGCGAAGAAGCACAAGAAGCCTTGCAAATTTGGGCACGGTGCAAAAATTTGTGAATAATATTAAACCAATGGTAAACCAATATTGAATTATACATAATAAGTAACGTGGAAATTAATGCGCATTAAAGTCCATAATAGTATAAACTTCTTGTTCAATTAAAACCGTGCTCAGTATCCCATGGAATGAAAAAACTGATTGTTTTCCCAACCGATTAATAAAGTAAATTCCCTACTCTCTGAATGATGTTGACCCTCATTACCTCACAGCAAGAGCGGTCAAAAGCGATGTACGGTCTGAGTGACCCGAGGCACTGGAAATGGCTCCTGTCAGTGTCTTGTGGTCCCAGGAAACGGCTCAGAGAATACCTCCACTCTCCTACACTATACAAGATCCAGACCACAATCAGATCTCAAAGATCTCCACACCTGAATTCCAATAAGCAGCTATCTGCACCATCTGTGCTCCAAATTGACTACCATAGAATGATCAAAAATAGAATAACGGGCTCCACATAGCGTAAAACAGTAGGCTCTTTAATAAAACTTTAAAACAAATGCAGTTCTCAAGCAGGTTAAATGGAAATGGACAGCTTGCTACAATCAAAAGTAATCATTCAAAGTCCTCACAAACTCCCAAAAAATCAATAGAAGCTTGCTGTACACCATCTAAAGCTTGATCCAACGCACCTTGCGTCCTAGCTTGACATGTTTCGTCATAGCAAATTACCTCATCAGAAGCTTCTGATGACGCCATTTGCTATGACGAAACATGTCAAGCTAGGGCGCAAGGTGTGTTGGATCAAGCTTTAGATGGTATACAGCAAGCTTCTATTGATTTTCTATTTATTTTTTTGGAGCGTTCGTGAGGACTTTGATTACCTTTTGATTGTAGCAAGCTGTCGATTTCCATTTAACCTGCTTGAGAACTGCATTTTGTTTTAAATTTTTATTAAAGAGCAGCCTACTGTTTTACGCTATGTGGAGCCCGTTATTCTATTATTGATCATTCTATGGTAGTCAATTTGGAGCACGGATATTGCAGAGAGCTGCTTATTGAAATTCAGGTTTTCGCTGAGCTGTTTCCTGGGACCACAAGACACTGACGGGAGCTATTTCCAGTACCTCGGGTTACTCAGACCATACAGCGATTTTGACAGCTCTTGCTGTAAGGTAAGGAGGGTCAACTTCATTCGGTGAGTAGGGACCTTCACTTTGTTTGTGCTTCCAACCGATTTAATAGTTTTTTCATTCCATGGGACACTAAACTTCTTGTTCAAATGAAACCGTGCTTAATCTATAATGGACTTTAATGCACATAAATTTCCACATATATTTTAATACTAATTATGTATAGTTCAATATTGGTTTACTATTGTAACTACTGTTTGTCTAAGGATTAGTTTTCCTATGATACCATCTTTTTTCTACTATCACTTGATTGAAACAGCTGTACATTGTAGTTAATATATTTACTCTAGGCGCAAGTGTTTTCACTTATATATTTGCAAATTTGGGAGACCAAACCCTGATGCCTATAAAGCACTGACAGAGCTGGTAGAGAAGAATGTTTTAATGGAAGGAAAGAACTTTACTTGCCAACAGCAATATGTATATGTTGCGGTTTGCAAGTGGTTTCCTGGGATTATGGCTGCAGCTATAGGCCATAACTCCAATATTTTTTATATTTATCCAGCAGCTGCCTTTCTCTTGAAAGCATTCCAAGTGGCTCATGAGCTGCTGGAATGCTTTCAGAAGCGGCGGGAAGGGACATCACACGTGAGCTATTGCTGTGAACGAGAGCAATAATTCTAGCGCTCCTCTGTAACTAAACAGGTAGCCTGTAAAAAATGTTAACGCGTCTGTTTATATTTTTTAGGTACTATATGTTTTAGCCATTCCACGGGGCGTGTGCAATTTTAAAACATGCCATTTTGAGTATCTATTTACTCTGCGTAACATCTTTCATATTTTCCCTTGGAGTCTGCTAATATATTTATATATATATATATATATATATATATATATATATATATATATATATATATATATATAATAATATTTTAATGGTTAGGGGTTTTATGTAATTTTCTAGCAAAAAAATACGGCTTTAAACTTGGAAACAAAAAGTGGCAGAAAAGACTTGGTCTTCAAGTGATTAAACTAGGCCCAAGAGATGACTTGTCTAATCCACCTGGCAGTGGTGGTACGAGGGATAGGATGTCCCCTATGAGGACTCTCGGAAAGACAGAGAACCTAGTAGAATAAAGGAAACTGTAGCTGTGAGGTAGACTCGTATAGCACATACTGTATCCAGACAGTGGAGAGAAAGCTCCCTTGAATATTACGAAGCAAGACATAGGGAGGGAAACGCAGTGTCCGGGTTAAGGTGTTAGGAGGAAACCACATTGTAAAAACCCCTAGAAGGGTTCCTCGCAGGATAAGGCTGCTAATGTCTATATACAAGTAAAGCAACCTAATGAGAGAGGGAAAAGGAGTGTACAGGGGGAACAATGTGCGCGACACCTGTACAAAAGGCATTAACCAATGAGTGAGATGAAAACTACCTCTGTAAATGAGTGAGGGGAATGACGTTTCGACCCTTGATGGTACTCCAGAGTGAAGGCAAAAAAAAATCATCACACAGAGTACTTCCTGGGATGTCATGTTTTAGCCCTGCACCACTCAAAGTAGGCCTTCCAGGCGCAATGATAGACTTTTGTGAGAAGTCGAATTCCTATCTTTTAGAACTGTAGGGATGACTGAGGCTGATTGGCCCCTGTCGCTCAGGATTGAGTACCACAACCTCCTTTGCCACTTTTATACGATGGGGATCAAAGGAACACACTTGATTATGCAAAGCAGACGAGGGCGAAGATTTAGTAGGAGAAAGGCATAGATTGAATTGAAGTGATCCTATGGGTTCTTGGTCCTGGTGACAAATCTGTCCATCTTGATTTTGAACCTGGATGCCATAAGATCCACTTATAGTGTCCCCTACCTGTAATAGAGATCTTTTAAACATTCGGATGAAAAGGCCATTCGCTTGGAACCACACACTTTCAACTGGAGTCTATCTATTTTTCATGCCTAGACTGTGTGCCATGGACAGGGCCACACAGCCCTAGTTCTGCTCAAGCTAGAATGAGGTCTGCTTGCCTTTTACTTGCATGACTACTCCTATGCCGCCCTGATAGGTGCAGTAGGCCACTGCTCTGGCATTGTCCAACTTAATCCTGATCAGGTGACCCTGCAGCCAAGAGGCTTGAGGGGGAAGGGACAACCTGTTTGCCAAGTGCCCTAAGGTATTGTTTGAAAAGCCAAACTTCCTTCAGCAGCCAAGTCCCCTGTACAGAGAGGGTATCCCCCCTCCCCCGTTGAACAGACTGGTATCCATCGTGAGCACCTTTCAGATCATCAGGGGAAAAGATTATTTTCCTGATTCCAGCTCCCAATTGCAGACTCACCATTTTGGGACAAGCCTGGTTTTGCTAGTAAAACGCTTAGAGTAATTCATGCACTTTGGTATGTTTGTCCCATGCTGCCAGAATGTTGAGAAGCAAAGGTCAGGAGTTAAATTGGGGATACAGCACTGCATCAAAAGAGGCCACCATTAGCCCCAGATCCTTCATGCAAAAGCAGATAGTTGGGTGGCAAATGGATCACGGGGTGCATGGTCAGGAACTTGTCTGTAGGGAGGAAGACCTTGGACGGAGCTGTAGCAATCCAGTGATGATTTCTGGAGATCTGCAGTCCATCTGAATCTCTGCATGTTTGGCACTGATCATTGGACTCTGGCAGCAGAATCCTTACTGTATGCTCCTTTATTAGGAGCCTGTCCAGGTAACCCATAAAGAGAATGCCCTATGAGTTAACCGCGCTAGGGCAGTGATGACACACTGAAGAAGACCATAGTGTTGGTTGCCCTTCCCTTTGTTCTGTCTACAATTCATAATGTTGTATATCCACAGCTTTAAATGTAATAAAACTTTGTCAGGAGTGGGTGACAAGAACCTGTGGAGGGTAAATAGAGATGTTTAAGTAGGCATCCTTGATGGTAACAGAGGCTATAAGATCTCCTGAAGGGAAGCAACAATTCAACTGGCAGTTTGCAGTAAGTGTTGCTTGCAGAGGAAGCTGTTGAGAATTGTTTTGATCCAAAATGATTTGAATGCCTCCATTTGCCGTTGGAGCAGTGATTAGGGATGAGTAGAAACCCTGGAACCTTTCCACCCCTGAAATGGGAACCAAGTCCCCGTGAGATATAAGCTGATGGAGAACCATGTAAAAAGTCAATCTACCTTTTTCTGGGAGAATGGAAAATTTGACAGCACGAAGCAAGGTGGAGGTAGACACTAAAACTCTAGTTTGTTGCCCCTGGACAATGATGTCCTTGACCCATGTGTCTGGAATTTTCAGAGCTGCAAAGGCTGACAGGCATCGTCTTACTCAGACAAGTGGGGGCACCATCTCATGGCAAAGGAAGATCTGTTTCCAGAGCTGGAGGGCTTAGAGGTCCAGATCCTATGGCAGGGGTGAGTCCTGACTTGAACTTGAACCCTGAGAATTGAGAAAGAAGAAATTCACTCTTCTTGGTCTTATATGCCAAAGACTTACCTGGAAGGTCTTTGGCCTTATTTTTCTGAGGTAAAAGGGTACTCTTTCCTCCTTCCTTCTTGTTTTGAGTATTTAAGGAATCTCCAAAGAGGTGTAACCCATCAAAGGGTATCCTACGAGGAAGTCAAGTGGATCTGTTAACCACTTCAGCCTCAGAAGGATTTACCCCCTTCATGACCAGAGCGTTTTTTGCGATTCGTCACTGCGTCGCTTTAACTGACAATTGATGTGGCTCCCAAACAATTGACATCCTCCCCCCCCCCCCTCCACAAATAGAGCTTTCTTTTACTGCATTTTTTTTTTTTTTTTTTTGCGCTGTAAACAAAAAAGATTAACAATTTTGAAAAAAAAAATTTTTTTACTTTTTGCTATAATATCCCCCAAAAATATATAAAAAAAAGTTTTTCCTCAGTTTAGGCCGATATGTATTCTTCTACATATTTTTGGTAAAAAAAATCGCAATAAGCGTTTATGATTTGCGCAAAAGTTATAGCGTCTACAAAATAGCGGATCATTTTTATGGCATTTTTATTCATAATTTTTTTTTATTTTATTTTTTTACTAGTAATGGCGGCGATCGCCAATTTTTTATCGTGACTGCAACATTATGGCGGACACATTGGACAATTTTGACACATTTTTGGGACCATTGGCATTAATACAGCGATCGATGCTATAGAATTGCATTGATTACTGTAAAAATGTCACTGGCAGTGAAGGGGTTAATTGTATCCTAGGGGCATGTTTCTAAGTGTCTGGGGGCGTGGCTGTGTGTAACACCACACTGATCGCTGCTCCGGATGACAGGGAGCAGACGATCAGTGTGCTGTCAGGCAGAACGGGGAGATGCTGTTTACATCGGCATCTCCCCGTTCTTGAGCTCCGTGACACGATCGCGAGTATCCCCGCTGCAATCGAGTCCGCGGGCACGGTCACAGTGCTCCCAGCAGGAAAATTCAAAGTAACGTACGGGTACGTTACTTTGTCCAGCCGTGCCATTCTGCCTACGTATATGTGCTGACAGCGGTCGGCAAGTGGCTAAAATGGAGTTAAGATCCCTAGCAATGTTTGAAGCAGACCACAAAGGTCTGATACAGAGCTGTCTGCAACAGGTTGCATAATCAAATCTGAGGAGGGAGAATAAGGCCTTTTTAGTAGGGCTTTTAACTTTTTGTCTGCATACTCTAGAAGACCAGGACAATCCCAACAGAGGGACAGTTGGGGTTTTGTCAAGACTAATGGGATTACCCACTTTTTTGGAGGGATGAAGAATGTTTTCCCAGCTTAGGCCAACGGACTGTAAAAGTGAGTCTACAGGTTTGGACAGGTAACCTTTTTCAGGGCCAACGCATGCTCCTTTAAAGGCAGGGCATATGTATGCTGTGTCCATAAGAATTTTAAATGATTGTACTTTAATTTAGGAGAGATTTTTTTATTTTTTTTTGTTTACAAACTATTTTATTGGGTGCAAAAAGTGGTACAAAAAGAGTACAAAAATATGTTGAAACTTTAACAGTAATAATACGTTTTACATATGTAACATTGTAAGATACAAATAATTAGGTAAGAATACCTGGTTGTGGTACAAAAGTTTTGATTATGGTCTATAGTACATTATAAAGGAGATTTTAATGGATTGAGCCTCTTCCATGACTGAACCCTGAGATTCAGATAAGATGCCATCCTCCTCCCCTTCCTCTGGGAGAACCGATGCAGTCGTAGCAAAATCAGAGATTGACTCTGGGAAAGAGGAGGGAGCTGTTTAGCAGCTACTGTTGTCTTATCCCTTTTACGGTGACCCAACCATGAATGCAGACATTGTAGCTGAGGTGGTGTGCCTGAGGGAGCTAGGAAGGCTTCTAAGTTACTCTGATAGGAGACAGAGGTCATAGCGGTTAGTAGTGGAACCCAGTGGGGAATGACCCTGGCTTCCCATGGCCTGTGAGCTGAGTGCGTACTGGCTGGACCTACAGACCTGTTCCCTTTTGTGCCTATGATTCACCATGCATGGTGAGGAGTTTTCCCATAAGGGCTACTCTCAGAACACTAGTTCAGAGAAGGAGGGTGTGCCTTTTGTGACCAGCCACTGTAGGCAGATGAGTCCAAGTGCATCCAATAATTGTTGTACTGTGTCCTGTTTGCAGGGTAGGAATCGGGAAGAGCTGCCGGCTGGGGTGCGTGGAGAGGGAAAATGGCATACAGCTGAATAGGAAGGGAGGTTTTTGTGGTCCTGGGCAGAGGGGGTTGTAGCCATTGTCTCTCGATCAACTCCTAAGTGACCTGGGTACCATTATTTTAAGGGTTAAAGCTTGGACTTACTACCCCACTGGGCAGATAGTGAATTCTAGAGGCAAGACCCATCCTAATCTATGCCCTCCAGGTGGGCATACCCCCCCCCAGGTATCTTCAAGGGCTGGGTCACACCAGCGTTTAGTGCCATGGCCCCGCATCTGCACAGCACTCTGCAGCTGACTCCGCATGCTGCTACTACATGCCTAGGCAAGTGCCTAATGCAAGATCCAGTTTCTGAAGCAACATTACAGGCAGGCACACATCTTCTTTCCAGCAAGGTCCAGGTACATTCCCTCTTAGCTCAGCCATGGTATTGACCAATCCTGACAGCTGAAAAAATAAATGCTGCAGTTGCTATATAGCAGATAAAACTTGATGGAAGAGTCACGATCCCAAATATCTGAAAATAAAATTAAACAAAGAGAAGGTTGGCTTCTCTCAGAGCAGCAAGAGATGTCTGACACTAGCAAAAAGACTGTTGCCGTGTTCTGTAATGTACAATGAAGAAAAACAATTAGGAAAAATATTATACATTTTCTGTGGTCTTACCTCTGTGTTAGAAGTCATAACTAGACCTGAAATAATGACGTAGTGAGCATGTTGTGTTACTGTTTTGCCATATCTTGCTACTCTACTTGCATAGTAATAAACATGCCCTAAAAGGCATTGTGCCATTGTGCCATTGTTTTAAGTAAGCTGAAAATTAAGGATGAAAATTTCAGTTGTCTGGTGAATACCGCTGACAGCTGAAAGATCTGAGCCTGAAAAAGTACCGGTTTTAGGTATTGGAGCATTTGCACGGGTACCGATACTCGTGCAAGTGTTTAGTAAAAAAAAAAGTATAAAAATAATGAAGCAAAACTGGATTGTATGTTTGTTGTTTATATTTGGGCCATGACTTCGACATTAATATATACAGTACATGTGGTAATTCGGTACCTTGATGCTTGATCTTTTATTATATGGAAATATATTTCTATATATGTAGTTATATACTGATACAATAGTACAAATTGTATACTTGTTAATTTATAAGCCACATTGTATTATCTTTCTGTACGCTGTACAATAAAAGTAATTCTGGCACTATAGTAAAATTATCACACCCCTATATTCAAATATATAAAACAAAAGGAAGGGAAACCAGTCCAAAGAAAAGTTTACAATCTCTTTAAAGGCAAGTTGCAGGAGTAGTTTATTACTAACTAATATATATATATATATAGCTGTACCATCTTGTGATTGAATATTGAGCCATCCCTCTGTGTAATGTGCAGTGTAGTATACAGTCTAATTATAGTTCTGCTCCTTCTTATCCCGATCAATGGCCTATTATATAACTAGGCTGATGCAATATTTAGAAATAAATGTTAGGATTTTTTGTATACATAAGGCTCTGTTTCCACTACTGCGAGTTGTTGTGCGACTTGACACGTGAAGTCGCATGACAAGTCAAAATCCATGTATTTCAATGGTCCCTGTTCTAATTGGTACGACTCAAGTCGCAGCAATGCCAACATTTTTGTACTACTTTTTTCCGACTTCGGTGCAACTTGTTCTCACCAGTCGCAGGACATCGCATTAAAAATCGCATTGCAAAGTCGCTCTGTAAATCGCCCGACTTTGGGGTCGCAATAGTGGAAACCTAGCCTTACTGTTTTTAAGTGGGTCATTTTTATATGTCTACGTATCGGATTTAAAGAGGGATTGCACCTGAAATAATTTTTTTAAAAGCCAGCAGCTACAAATACTGCAGCTGCTGACTTTTAATAAAGACCTCTTCCAGGGTCCAGCGATGTCGGCAGCAGAGGCCGATCAATCGCTCAGCTCTCTGCTACTGCCGGCGCCATTCTCAGTGAGGGAATCAGGAAGTGAAGCGTTGCGGCTTCACTTTCCCGGTTCCCTACTGTGCATGCGCTAGTCGCGCAGTGCAATGAGAATCGTCCGCGCTGTCTCTGGGAGCCGTGTGTCCCAGCAGACAGTGCTGCAGGACAGGAAGAGGCATAGACTCCCGTGGGAGTCTATACCCGGAAGTGGGTGTAAATACCTGTCTTAGACAGGTATCTGCACCCCCCCCCTCCCCCCTGAAAGGTGCCAAATGTGACACCGGAGGGGGGGAGGGTTCCGAAAAGCGGAAGTTCCACTTTAGGATGAAATCCCATTTTAAGTCTAACACCTACACAATGAAGCACAATAAATCAAGGGAAGCAGTGCTCTCAACTGCTTCCCGACCGTCTCACGCAGATATACTGTGGTGGAAGGGCACGTACAGGCAGATTAACGTACCTGTACGTTGCCCCTTTAAGAGGTGGCTTGCAGGCACGCGGGACACCGTGAACGATGTCCGCGGGGATACCCGCGATTGTGTCGCGGTGAGGAAAAACAGGGAGATGCTAATGTAAACAAGCATCTCCCTGTTCTGCCTAATGACACTCTCACTGATCACAGCTTCCTGTAATTGGGAGCGGTGATCAGGAATGTGTCAGACAGCCCCTCCCCCCCACAGTTAGAATCACTCCCTAGGACACACTTAACTCCTAAAGCGCCACCTAGTGGTTAACACCTTCACTGCCATTGACATTTTTACAGTAATCAATGCAATTTTTTAGCATTGATCGCTGTATTAATGCCAATAATCCCAAAAATTTGTCAAAATTGTCCGATTTGTCCCCCATAATGTTGCAGTCACGATAAAAATCACTAATCGCCACCATTACTAGTAAAAAAAACGAATAAAAATGCCATAAACTATCCCCGTAGACGCTTTAACTTTTGCGCACACCAATCAATAAGCGCTTATTGCATTATTTTTGGTAAAAAATTTAAAAAAAACATGTAGAAGAATACGTATCGGCCTAAACTGAGGAAGAAACATTTTTTTATATATTTTTTGGGGATATTTATTATAGCAAAAAAAATAATAATGTTTTTTTTTTTTTCAAAATTGTCGCTATTTTTTTGTTTATAGCGCAAAAAATAAAAACCGCAGAGGTGAGCAAATACCATCAAAAGAACGCTCTATTTGTTAGAAAAAAAGTACGTCAATTTTGTTTGGGAACCACGTCGCACGACCGCGCAATTCTCAGTTAAATCGACACAGTGCAGAATCGCAAAAAGTGCTCTGGTCTTTGGCCAGCCAAATGGTCCGGGCTTAAGTGGTTAATGTAATCACATTGATTTGATAGATAAAAATGTAATAAAGCGCACTAACCTCCTATATCTACTCAGTGTGTATATCCAAAACTAATATGTTGCTAAATAAAAATTAATCTCCAACATTTTTTTTCAAAAATATATAAAACGGTGATTAAAGTGCCAGTGCTCAAGATAGTAAGTCCTTCTTATACAGAAGTCCATGCTTGTATAAAAAACCTTGTACAAATGCAAATAAATTCTTTGAAAAAGGTGCATAAACCATGAAGAATCTTTTTGTAACAAAATGCACATGCATAGAGGGACCAAAACATAGCAAATTCATCATGCAAAAAGTTTAATAAAACCTTTTTAAAATGGCTGTTTAGATTAAGCTCACATTTTCCGGTGCCTGGAAGTAAGTGTTTACTGTGGTTTAGTTTGTGAATGAACAGGAAGCTGCTGAGCACAGAGCACCTCTCATTCATTCACTGTCCAGTGCAGCTGAGACTGCAGAGAATAAGCAAAAAAATATATCCAAAACACTAATTGTATATAATTAGTGTTTTGGCTATATTTATTTATATCTGTCTGTCTGTATTGATTAACATTCTACAAACTGTTTGTAAAAAAATCTTTTTCCTTTTTTAGCCTAGAGTGAACTAGTCGTTTTTTAAACTTTAAAAAAAAAGTTCTATAAGTCAAAAAGCAAACACCACACAGTTCCTTTTCCCATTTTTGTTTTCATACCTCTAACTATCCTATGTGCACTCCTTCCCCCAACTAATAAGAGTGATCTCAGCAGTCACTGAACTACTGTCATTGAGCAAGGGGGTGGCTGATGGGTAGGGCCTATTGCTAACCTCAGAGAATTCAAGCCCCTTTTAAAAGGGTATAACTATGTCATGCATAGTGTGTTTTCTAGGGAACAAAGGTAGTATTAGATGATATATGTGTATCTCTTGAAGTGGCCTAATCAAATTCATACGGTTTACATCCCGGGAAAGTCAATTTCTAATATAATGGACATCAAGGCGCTTGGGGACTTCCAATTTTTATAAACAAATAATTCAAAATATAGGAACATCATTCTGATAGGAATACGCATCTGAAGAAGACCACTGGGTCTGAAATGTTGACTTGTTTTGTAAATTTACGTTCGGTCCCATATATGTAGTAAAACCCTGAATGTTTTTGTAACAGAAATGTTGTTGCATACCTTGCGGTACCTGATGTTAGACTGGAATAGTCTTTTTTAAACTGGCCTGGCAACTTTACTTTACTTTAAAAGGACCCTGTTATCGGGACACATGCCAAATAAAGTAAAAAAATCTCGCTGCCTGTACTGCTGTTCTGTGTTCATGAAATACCACTGTTTTGAAGTATCTTCAGCATCCTACACGCTTCCACGTGTATCCGATGCCTGGTCACCCACTGCTCTGTTGTTCACTACCCATGTCCTTTATTCATGTAAGGTTCAACGTAAGGAACCACAGAGTGCAGTGGAGGAGGGCCAGACATCTGACGCACCTAGATTTGTCTAATGCATAAGAATCTTCAACCAGTAATGTTTCATTAATACAGAGAATGGTGGTGGAGGGCAGAAGGGCTAAAAAATAAATTCAACAACTTAATTTCAGGAAGCATGTCCAGATGGCAGAATTACTTGGATAATTGTATCGTGCCCAAATTTAAATTGGATGGGTTAAGCCTTAAAACATGACCCTTCAAAGAGGTTAACATGGCCTGTTATTCCAACTAGCTAATTTTTGAGCCCTAATCAAGTCTAGTATTTAATTCAAAGATGATCAACTGCAAAGATTAACACTATGGAAAGCTTGGAACTACATAGCCATTGGTGGAAGATCTATCAGACTCTGCAAAGTGATCAGCTTATTTGCCATTCGTAGATCAACTGCAGAGTCTATTTGAATCACATTGACTGACTAATCTAGAGCTAAACTTCTTTGCAAAAAAAAAAAAACCAGGCCTGTTGCCTTTTAGTAAATCAACCCCAATGTGTCTTACTATTCTTCTTTAGGCCTCATGCACACTGGAGGTTTTTGCAGCTGCTTCTAGGAACGTCGGGCATTTTTTTTTCTGCTTCTAAACTCCCCTGCATGCTTTAGCAGTTTTTAGAGGCAGGAAAAAACCCTTTGCCAGTGTGTTCAGGAGCAGCAGAGTTTTGCTTGATGCTGCTAAACACACCTTAACACTAGACAAATTTAGCGCTGGAGTGTTAATTTCAATAAACAATTATTATTCTGGCCAATGAAATTAATTATTGCCCAAGCTCTTGATGTCTTTAGACGCTCCTAAAAGCTTTAGACACTTTTACAAGCCTAAGGCTTTATTTCTGCCAAAACACTGCTGCCAGGGGGAAAGGCTACTCGGAGAGTTTGCAAAATGTCCCGTGTGCATGAGGCCTTAAGATTTCCTCTGTTGTATATGGATTTAAAAAGTTTAAAAGTTAAACTGAAATATAAGCCTGCCCCATAATATGCAGAGAAGTTGTTTCAATTTATAAGGAGCATATTGAGTGCTTCATTGTTTCTGACACTTTCCTATAATGCTTGTTTCCATGCAACAGTTTCTCCCCTACGGATAATAAATTTGCTACCTGTTCAGATGACGGCACAGTTAGGATTTGGGACTTTCTTCGATGTCATGAGGAGAGAATATTGCGAGGTAGGTTTTGAATGCTCTCTGAAAACAAATATTTGAATGACCTTTTTTTCTTCGATAAAGCTTGCCACTATTTTAAAAACTTTGGTTACTGTTAAGGTTCAGTGTCTCATTAGGTATAACAACTACATGACTTTTCAAAGAGGAACCAACACCATTCCAGATTAAGCATGATCTGACACCACAAGCATGTTTACATAGCACTTAATATGCTGTGTAGTCTGGCGGATATACTGTGTATCGACAGTATATGCGTACAACATATACACAAAGATTTGAGAGCCTTTTAAATGTAAACAAAAGAAGGAAAAGCCAGCAGAGAAGAATGGAAAGTGATGTCAAAAGCTGTATTGGCATGATAGTGCCATGGAAAAACATTATTTAACAGCACTATTACCAGCCTAAGGTTCCTTCCCTGTGAAAATTAGTGTTGATTTGTATATTGATAACCAAGTTTTTAATTTCCCTTGACTTGTTGGGTGATTAAGTACAGTATCAAGGAGGCTCTTGTCTTTTGGCCAAAAACTGCAATGTTACTTCACATTGTTGCCTGCATTTTATTTCCCATCCAAGGATGTATAAAACCCATTCATTGTATAAAGCAAGCCTTTTGAATAGTCTTACCGTATATACTCGAGTATAAGCCGAGTTTTTAAGCACATTTTTTTGTGCTGAAAGTGCCCCCCTCGGCTTATACTTGAGTCAAGCACTTTTCTGCAGCAAAAAAAAAAAATTTCCGACCCGACTTTGGGGCCCTGTATCTCGGGGCCACTTGGGTCTAGAAGTCCAATATTTGGTGTGCCAACCCAGTGGACCTAGCACTATAACATATCCAAATATGGGGTTCCTAGCACTAAGTGGCCCCGATATACGGGGCCCCAAAGTCGGTTCGGAAAATGTCATTCTCTGCTGCAGAAAAGTGCTTGACATTTTCTGACCCGAATTTGGGGCCCCATATCTCGGGGACACTTGGAGCTAGGAACCCCAAATTTGGCATTCAAACCCAGTTGAACTAGCACTACAACATATCCAAAGATGGGGTTCCTAGCACTAAGTGGCCCTGAGATACGGGGCCCCAAAGTCGGTTCAGAAAATGTCATTCTCTGCTGCAGAAAAGTGCTTGAGATTTTCTGACCCGAATTTGGGGCCCCATATCTCGGGGACACTTGGTGCTAGGAACCCCAAATGTTGTATTCCAACCCAGTGGAATTAGCACTACAACATATCTAAAGATGGGGTTCCTAGCACTAAGTGACCCTGAGATACAGGGCCCCAAATCGGTCAACTGTGTCCATCTGCATGGGCACAGTGAGGCTGCAAATGGGCATCGTTGACCCTCTTTTCCACTTACAGTAGCTGCGCATTTCTCACCCTAGGCTTATACTCGAGTCAATAAGTTTTCCCAGTTGTTTGTGGTAAAATTAGGTGCCTCGGCTATTATTCGGGTCGGCCTATACTCGAGTATATACGGTAATTGTATTAGATGTCCAATTTGGTATATTGAAAATGTGCTGTTTAACATATTATTTTTAAAACCAAGCATTGTATGTAACTTAGATACATACATTTTATTATATACAAACAAAATATAATTACTGTGCTATCAAAATCGAAGTGAATAAGTGAAACCAAGCCGCAACTTCGTGTGAGATACACACAACAACATTAGCTTTTCAATAAATAAATAAGTTGCGCTAGTTTATAAACCATGTGATTGAATAACAAGTAACCACAAAAGAAGTCCATCTAGTGTAATGACATCCATGTGAAATGACGAACGATGCACCCAAGGAATGTGATATAGAAGAGAGAGATGACTTCCACCACTAGACACACTACCGCTTACCGACTTCCTATGATTTCCTATTACGAGAGATCACAAGTGCTTTTGGGTTAATACCCAGCAAGGGCCTTTGTTAAACACGGCAACAGTCTCAGCCACAGCGTCTTCGTAGGTTTCCACCAATCAAAGGAAAATATCCCCATGAAGAAATAAGACTTCCATAGTGTAAAATCTTACATAATTTTATTGTAAAAAATGTATTGCACTTACATTTGGGTAGATAAATGGAACATAAAAAATCAAGCTGGCCGGACCTCAAATGCAGCCCGTCACTCTGGGACCTGCGCAAACATGGTGACATCAGCACGTCGCTCCTCCCTACGCATTTTGTCACAACTGACGACGTCCGGGGGCACGTATGGCAATATTTTCCTTTTGAGTGGTGGTCGGTAAGCTGCAGTGTGTCTAATGGTGGAAGTCATCTCTCTTTTCTATATCCCATTCCTTGGGTGCATCGGTCGTCATTTCACATTGATGTCATTATACGGGATGGACTTTACTTGTTACTTTTTATTCATTCAAACACATTGTTTAGAAACTAGTGCAACTTATTTATTGAAAAACATTTTGTGATGTTATATCCAGAGGTTCTTCAAATTAAGATTTGGGCTTAGTGTAGAGCATTGTTCTCTACTAGAAAATTGATGGCACCAAAATGGATTTTTGCCACATCCATCAACAGAAAGTGAATCAATATGGTCTGTTGATCTGATTTTGAAACACCAGTTGACTTCAACATAGGGAATGTTCAATATATTCCAAAAGATTCCAAATCTTTTAAGATTGAAACAGATTAATTATTGGTAAAATATCTTGGATGCCTAAAGGGATGTAAAAATAATTTTTTTTTCTTTCAATTAGTTAATTTAAATATAAAACATAAAGCAATTACTTTATTTTTATTTTTCCTTTTACAATAATGAGACTGCGCGGGCAGCAATTATAAAGGTGCATCCTGACAATTTAGAGTAATTTAGCGAAATATGGCAATGCTTACATCAATATACTGACAGAGACTGACTGATCAATTATCTAAAAACCTGTGTATTTAGTTTTATATGGAGACTTTTTTTTTTTTTTTCTCACCTCACCAAAACTGAAGTTTCATAGAAAGGAATGGACTTTTACAACAAAGGCAGTTCTAAACAAACTGATAAAGACATTTATATAAAAAATTTTTTTTTTTTTGGGTAGTAAAATCACAACTTGCAATGAGCTGAAGAAAAACATGGCTATTATATGTATAATGTCCCTGATTATGAGTGGCACTCTTAAAAAAGACAATTCAAAATTGTGTATGCAATTGTTTAATTTCTTTTGGCATAGTAGTAAAAACTGTAAAGATGACATTAATTACCAATAATGTATTTTTTGTTATGTTGTCTTGAATTAAAGGAATATTAAACATTTTGTTTTTTACCACAAGCAAAAACTCTGAAATAAAATAATTTAAATGAAGATAGTAAATTTGTTGTGTACCTATTTATAAAATACATCTCAAGTCTCTTGTATCTTCTAAAAGATTACTGAAGTTTCAGGGAAATATGTCTCTATGATCATGGACTATTGCCTTGCACGCATTTGTTTCGGGAGGGGATCATGTGTACATTTCCTGGATCCATTCAGACATGTTTGCAGTGACTTTAGATTGGCTACAGTGAGTAGTAGGTCACCAAAAAAGACCCCTTGAAGATGAGCTTATTACATTGAAGGATGTTGTTTGTATCAGTTGGATGCAAACAATATGCTTGCTAAATTAAATATAAAAAGTAAATGTCAGTCATTTTAAGTGGAAGCAAGGTTTCACATCATTTATCAATGAGGTGTACCTGTAATGAAAATGCATAAGCAGCCATTGCTGACCTATGTAAATGCTAGTTGTCTGGCTGTTATGATGCTTTGGCTTCAGAACTTTACCTCACTGAAGCAAGTTGGAGGATCAGTAATGAGTTGTCTGTGACGCATAATTACTGAAACCAGAGATGGGAAGTAAACTAATTTTTGTTGAGAAGGAGGTCAACAATGGCAGCCCCATATTTTTTTGTGACACAAAGTATTTGTATATGCAAAATTTTGTTTTGTCTTAGTTTTTTTAGTTTTTTTGATAGCGTAGGGATGGTTAAAACCCCTGTCCATAAACTCACTGCTGTGAAAAAGTAATTTTTTGTGTACGCAAACTCCAACTACATTTGTATTGAGTCAAGGCATCTCTTTAAAGTGGAACTAAAGTCAGGATTTTTCACCTCTATTCAATAGTCTGATGCCTGTGAGGTCCCTTGCTGGTGCCAGTATATTCTCCCTGGCTTCATCCAGGTTCCAGTCTTTGGCCATCCTGATTGGCCAGTGTGGGATTGCCTGCCTCCTCTGCCATAAAGAGCCATCTGTTTGTAATGCTTTTTTCTTTTCTGACTTTAGTTCCATATTAACAGCCAGACGTTCACTTGCTTCCTAAGGTGGATTCATTTGAGGAAATGCACATTTTGTGGTTTTATCTGTGCCATGCTAGATTCTCTTTAGCAGTGATTCTCCATTCTCTTTTGTACGCTTATTGGAAGTGCCCTTTAATTCTCTGTGTGTCATATCCAAACATCCATCGTGTTTGAAATAACTAAAGAAACCTACTCAAATCAGTTAAACGTACTAAAATGTTAGCATGGGAAAAGAACGTTTCAGCGCACAGAAGTAACTCTTGAGCCTCTCAGAAGGTCTACATATCTATCATTGGTTGATATAAACTTTTCCTTTTTTTTTTTTTTTTTTTTTTAGTATAGAGTGTGACCTAGCAAAACATTGCAGGGTGCCCCTGATTCTTGTTAGCCTACAATTATTACAATAAATAAACTCTCTCACCTTCAGGGCATGGAGCTGATGTGAAATGTGTTGACTGGCATCCAACCAAAGGACTTCTGGTGTCTGGAAGTAAAGATAGTCAACAGCCTATCAAATTTTGGGATCCCAAGAATGGACAGAGTCTTGCCACACTGTAAGTTAATCAGCCAATAACCAAGCAAGGTATTTTTAAACAAGACGGATGAGTTTTTGGTTTATGGAAAGTTTGTGGCTAATTCTAGTAAAGTATACCCTGAATATAGACCTTTTTTTGTTCAATTTCCTATTCAGTGAGCTTATTAACTTTGAGATTTAGGCCTCATGCACACTGAACATTTTTACAGCTGCTGTTTTTGGCTTCAGGTGTTTTTTTTTTTTTTTTTTTCTGCAAGCCAGTAAACTCCCACTATGTTTTTCTTTGTGTCCATGCATACATAGGCTTTTATCGAACACATCTGTCTTCACATTAAAATATCGAAGTGCCACCATTAAAGTATTTACAAATTCTCCTTACTAAATTCTTGGACATTATCTACAAAGCCAACATTTTAACATTCCTTACGAGGCTCCAACAGGACAGTGCAGAATGAAGTTAAGCCGCGTACACACGATCAAATTTTCTGACGGGAAATATGTGATGGCAGAAAATCTGACCGTTTGTACGCTCCATTGGACAATTGTTGTCAGATTTTCCGCGGACAAATGTTGGATTGCAAACTGAAAAGCGCTAAATGAAAAGCATGAATCAACACTCACCAAACTTCTACTAACACGAAATTAGCAGAAGGAGCCCAAAGGCGCTAAAGAGCTGAAAAAAAACACGTAGTACGTCACTACAATCGTGTTTGTTGGCCAACAATTCCTTGCCGTTTGTATGCAAGACAAAATCCAGGCACATGCTTTCGGAAAAAAGTCAGGTTTTGTCTGCGGAAAATCTGATCGTGTGTGCAAGGGTTTAGAAGCAAATGGAGGCATAGAATTCAAAGACTCAGTTCTATTTCATAAGGCTTCACACTTGTCCAGGATATTAGGCTTGTGTAGACGTGGGAATTGAAAGGAATGGAGCAGTATGAAAAAAATTTGTATCCACCATCCCGCTACTTTATTTTCCCTGGTTAAACAGCAAACTGTCCTAACAATTTAAGAACCATCCTCTTATCAGTGCACATTGAGGCTCGGTTCACATAAGATACACATGCGGCTCACAGCAGGGGTTCGTGCGTCCTGGTTCACCATTTCAGGTCCAATTTCAGTCAAAATTCTGGGCCGAATTCGCACCTCAAACAGACCAAAAGACGCACAGCGTTTTTCTGCAAACCTTCTGCGGAGATATGTGAGTCGGCTTCATAGAGAGCTGGTCAAAATCTCCTGCTATTGCAAATTGGATGTGGGGATGCTGCATCCAATTTGAAATGGTGTGAACCCAGCCTGAAAAGGATGGAGAACAGGAGGTCACCTATGAGGTCTTGTCTTGCATATGATTTTAGTTGTGGGAAGTCCCCTTAATGCCTATCTTTTGAAAATCTTTATTCCTTTCCACAACTCTAACCAATACCAGGTGACACATTTTATAGGGCCAGAGGTAATAAAAAACCTTTGCAGGAGATCCAGATTTGGTAGACCTTCAGTTGTAGATCAGGTAAGCTGTGAAATTGTGACACTTTCTGTGATCAGATACGATACAGTGATTCAAAAAGCTTACCCCTTCAAGGAGTTGTTCCTACAGACCAGAATACTCAGTCATTATCAGATTTCCAAACTATACTAATTACTCCATTGGTCTCATATACAGCACCTTTTCTCAAAAAGGGAAAAAGATTTTAACACCAATTTCAGGCCAGAACAACAAACATCCATTCTTATGCACAAAAAGCATACATTTCAAATAAATACAAACATCTGGATTTAAAATGCTACCTAGATAGTACAGAGTCCTGTTGATTCTCTTTGAAATACTTCTCCCATATGCTGGCAATGTAAGAATGTGGTCGATTACATTTTCCTTGTACTTCTGGGAGTTCCTGGTGTTTTGTCAGTTCTAGGGAAAAGTAACCCACATAATCAATAAGCTGACAACTGTAGATCAGAAAGATTGCCTAGCAGCCTCTCCTTCACATGACACTCATCCTCAAGCACAGTGACTAGCAATCACGAATCATACACCTAATAAATGCAGCATGGGCATGTATCTCGCACTGCTGGACGCGAACCCTTTCTCCTTGAAATTATGGTATACAAAAGTTAACTAACTGAAGGCAATGGAGTTTTAACAGCATCAAGGAAACACAAAACCAGTCCATAACCATGGTTTTAATGGCCTTTACATACATTCAAGACCATGGAGCATTAATGACTAAGCACTATGAGGCAAGCTCCTGGAATTACCAGACTCTCATTACCATTTCAATATGCAACACCCCAGTATCCTGTCTTGAACGCTAAACGCAGTTTCTGCTTTTACATTTTGCCTTCAGAGTACCTTCACACCCCCACAATACCAATGAACCTATCTGAAGCCCTGTTTTTCCTGTTTTGTTGCATTGCAACTGGAATTAAAATAATATTTTTTTTATCATGGGCTTTGTATTATGTAATGTACACAATGTGCCTACAACTTTAACCACTTGACAACTGGGCACTTAAACCCCCCTCGTGACCAGACCAATTTTCTCAGTCATGCAACACTGTACTCAAATGAATTTTTTTGTCCTTTTTTCCCCACAAATGGCTTTCTTTTCGTGGCATTTGATCACCTCCTGGGTTTTTTATTTTTTGCACTGTAAATGAAAAAAAGACTGAATTTTTTTTTAAAAAAATGCATTTTTCTTTTGTTTCTGTAATAAAATTTTGCAAATTATAAATTTTTCTTCAAATTATACATTTTGGCCACAATTTATACTGCTACATATCTTTGGTAAAAATAACCCAAATTAGTGGATATTATTTGGTCTTTGTGAAAGTTGGAGAGTCTACAAGCTGTGGTGCAAATCACAAAAAATTGATCACACCTGATGTACTGGTGGCCTATCATTTCTTGCGACCCGAACAAGCCAGGAAAGTACAAATAACCCCCAAATGACCCCTTTTTTTGAAAGTAGACATTCCAAGGTATTTAGTAAGAGGCATGGTGAGGTTTTTGATGTCATTTTTTTCCCACAATTCTTTGCAAAATTAAGATTTTTTTCCCCCACAAATTTGTCATTGTAATAGGTTATTTCTCTCACATGGCATGTGTGTACCACAAAGGCCCCCCCAAAATAAATTCTGCTACTCCTTCTGAGTATTATGATACCACATGTGTGGGACTTTTCCACAGCCTAGCCACACAGAGGCGCCCAACATGCAGGGAGCGCCATCACATGTTCTAGGAGCATAAATTACACATCTAACTTGTTGACTACCTATTACACTTTTGAAGGCCCTGGAGCACCAGGACAATGACACGTGGCACTGGTGACACTGGCGTGGCACTGATGACACGTGACACTAACGTGGCACTGATGATACGTGACACTGACATGGCACTGATGACACGTGGCACTGATGACACGTGACACTGACGTGGCACGTGACACTGATGACAGATGGCACTAATATGTGGCACGTGACACTGATGACAGATGGCACTAATATGTGGCACGTGACACTGATGACAGATGGCACGTGACTTTTATAAAATAACGTTATTACAAAGTGAATGCACTAGGTTGGCGCACCCTCTTATTTTTGCAATGTTTGTAATCATGCCATGTTCTTTCCATTTTGTTTTAATGCATTTATTGCTTCTCCATAGGATGTTCAAAGATTCAGTTTTTTTTCATAGCTAGTCCAACCTTAATCTTAGCTTCTCCACATCTTTGTCCCTGACTTGTTTGGAGAGCTCCTTGGTCGTCTTGTTGCTTGCTTAGTGGTGCTGTAGACTCAGAAGCCCTTCAGAACAGTTGTATTGTATTTATCCTGACCTCATGTGACAGATCATTTGAGATTTTGATTGCACACAGTTTGACAACATCTTATTTAGGGGTTTCATAGCAAAGGGGCTGAATAATTATACCCACTTAAGATTTCTGTTTTCTTGCCTGACTTGTTTGTCTCTCTCAAAAAAATAAAATAAAAATTTGTGCAAAGCCCCCAACAAAAATCAATATTCCACGTTGTAATGGACCAAAACTGGAAATGCACACCAAGGGGGTGAATATTTTAATAATTTTGCAAGGCACTGTATAATTGTGTTTCTGTTCACAACATTATAGTTGGTTTGCTTGTTTACTTGTTCTTTGTACAATGTTTACTACCTTTGGCATAATTTATGAAACCAGGAAAAAATAAATTTAGACCAGACTTGAGGCTGTTGTAACATTCAGTCAGATTCCTTAAACCGGTATTCCCCAAGAGTAGAAAACAAAACCTGATTGCATACTGTGCGTAACAGCTCTAGTACTGCACCAAGTATCTGCATGTGTATTTTATAAATCAATCATTGAACAACATTTTATATAGATTTCCCATGTTCCATTCTATCCCTAATAGACATGCTCACAAGAATACTGTAATGGAGGTTAAGTGGAATTTGAATGGAAACTGGTTACTTACAGCATCACGTGATCATCTTTGCAAACTGTTTGATATCCGCAACCTTCGTGAGGAGCTGCAAGTTTTCAGAGGCCACAAAAAAGAAGCTACAGGTCAGTCTACCCTTTCCTAATTTTTTCGTGTGAACAGAACATGCAACCATGCAAGGAGAGAAGTGCAGTAACCTACAGCAGTCAAACAGAATGTACTGACATCAGATCAGTACATCTGATGGGATCTGGTTGTAGCATGTACTTCTTTCTTTACTAGAGAACCATAAATTGATGTTAATTCTACCTCTTTTAGCTGTGGCCTGGCATCCAGTACATGAAGGTCTTTTTGCCAGTGGTGGCTCTGATGGTTCTCTTTTGTTCTGGAATGTTGGGTATGTATTTTTCATGTGTACCTATTGGTGGTCACCCTGGACTTTTTCAGTGCACTGATGCATGTGTTGCTTCCCTATCATAGAATAGAGAAAGAAGTAGGTGGTATGGAGATAGCTCATGAAGGAATGATATGGAGTCTTGCTTGGCACCCTCTTGGACATATTCTGTGCTCTGGATCTAATGATCACACCAGGTATACTTCATCAGTTATTCTTCACCCACTGGAAACAAAGTCAATTGTGAATGATGCTTATCTTACATTTTTTTTTTCTAGCAAATTCTGGACTAGAAATCGTCCTGGGGACAAAATGAGAGACCGTTACAATCTGAACCTTCTCCCTGGCATGTCAGAGGATGGGGTGGAATATGGTAATTATCACCGGTCCCCACTACCTGTTGTCTTTGGCAGTTACGCTGTATCTGTCTTTAGTGTTGGGTGACTGCACTGTGACCCACAATATCAATATTAGTTGGCCCCATGTGTCTGTGTTTTGTTAATGTATTTGAAGATGCACAATGCTGGCAAATAGATCCTGGTCATCTTATCAAATTCTACAAAAGACGTTTTTAAAGTGGTTGTAAACCCTGTTACACCACTTTTACCTACAGGTAAGCCTATAACAAAGCTTACCTGTAGGTACCTTGCACAGTTTAGGAGATGCTCAGTATATGCGCTGCTGCAGACATCAGCACATGAGTACTGAAGAAACGGGCCGCTGGTGCCATTTCTTCAGGAGTCGTGCCGTGACCGGCATCTCCCACTCACATGCATGGGGGTGACGTCATCGCGGCTCCGGCCAATCACAGCGCCAGAGCCGCAAACTCTGAAGTAACTCCGGTGGATGATGTCCGCGCTGTACTCGGAGGGCCGACACTGATCCAGGGCATCGTTCTAAGGTAAGTATTTCATAATGAGCTAGTATGCGATGCATATTAGCTCATTATGCCTTTGTCTCTCAGTGAGCCACTGAGAACTTAAGCCAGCCGCTCCCACCCCCTCCACAGCCCAGCACTCCAGTAAGCGAGGATCACAAGCTCTCTGCTCAGTGTTAGAGCTGGCGGGGGACTGATGCTGCCTCCCCCTAGGTAGGTATGTTTGGGGGGGGGGGGGGGAAATCCCACCCCTCTCATTTAAAGACTAGCTTAGGCTGTGAAGGGGGCAATTTCTGCTCTTTTTGAAAGCTTTTTATCTACATGTGGATCTTTTGAGAATACAAATGTTATAATTTGATATTTTTTTTGTTTTGTTTTTGTATAGTTAAAATTTAGGGAACTAAAGAGTATTCAGTTTTCCATTTTGCAAACTTTCCTTTTAATGTGTGCTAAACATCCAAACAACATTCAAACAACATGGATACAAATTAGGAGTGCTTAGATGTGCAGTCAGTGCAGCCACATACAGCTGTGTCAATCCTCAGATGTATTAGTTTGTATTGTAATCTTTTATTTTTTCCTTTTTATATATCGCGTGCATAAATTTACAACTTGTGAACCAATAATGAATATAATGTGATATTTTCCTCTTCAGACGATGTTGAGCCAAACAATCTTGCAGTTATTCCAGGAATGGGTATTCCCGAACAACTGAAAATAGCAATGGAACAAGAACAAATGGGTAAGGAAATGTAAGAGTTGTTGTTTTCTCACCTATGTTGGGTACTGAGTGTAACATGCCTTTATGTATTTTTAGGGAAAGAAGAGGCAAGTGCTGTGGAGATGACCATCCCTGGTTTGGACTGGGGAATGGATGAGCTGATGCAGAAAGATCAGAAGAAAGTTCCACAAAAGAAGGTTCCATATGCAAAGCCCATCCCTGCTCAGTTTCAACAAGTTAGTGCAAAATTATTTTTAGAACACTTTTTAGAAACCCATCTTCTTTTCCTGTGAAACACTCTTGGAAACTGACTTGTTGGTGTGGTTTCAAATTAGCAGCCATGCACACATGAACAAAAATGTTAATGGTAAAGATGTGTGGAGAGTTTGCCTTTAGGCAAGGTACAGTGTATTTGTATAGTTTGCTCTTGGAGCCTGGTGCCAGGATTAGGTATTTTTAAGTGCATGATCTGCCAGGTGTGTAGCTTCTCTCTGATGAGCTAAGTAATGTGAGATGGGTTAAGTGTTGAGGGCTAAATTTAGGGGCGGGTAAGCCCTAAGTTCCCACTTTTACCACCTCAGTCCTGCCGTACATATAAATAAGGCCTCATATTGAGGTGGTTATACCGGGATCATGGTTGAGGCTATCACCATGTTACCTATAAAGCCGCTGGATCACTTTTACAGGTAGCAAAAGGAGGTATCGCCACCCCCTGCCGTTGCCTATCCTGCCCTCTCCCATCACATCAGGGAGCCCAGGACTGATCTAACCTGCAGCATCGACTGCACTGAACAGGGAGAGAGGAACTGATGTTGTTCCTTCCCCTTTGCGAGAAGAAGCTGGAAGCAATGAGAATTCTGTCACTTCCGGTTTGTTTATTTACAAGCTGATACCGGCTTGAACAGCATTTGATCAAACCAGTCGCAGTTTAAACAGATGCTTTGGAGGCAAGAGGAGAGATCTGGGGTCTGACCCCAGATCTCTGCATAAAGAGAACCTGTCATGGCCCATGCTATCACAAGGGATGTTGTGTTCATACCTTGTAATAGCAATAAAGTTGATTCCAAAAAATGTAAAAGGGCTGTGTAAAAAATCAAAAAATGTAAAGCGCCTCCGACTCCTCGTGCTTACACGCAAAGGAGAACACACACCTAGGTCCCGCACGCATATGTAAATGGCAGAGAGCAACATTTGACAGAAGAGACCAATAGGGTACCATTATTTATCTTTATGGGGTTTCTGGGAAGAGAAAATTCATTTTTGCCCAACTGAGGTAACCATTATGTTTTACATTAGGCTGAATAAAATGGAGTCTCAATGGTATTTTGAGGTGTAGCTGTGGAGATCTTGCCCTATTACAATTTACATCTTATAACATTATACACAATGACCATTTTGTCTTTGTTTATACATAGGCATGGTTGCAGAATAAAGTACCACTTATGCCATCTTCAGAAGTAGCTCCTGAGCGGAAAGAAGAGGTGAAACCTGATGAGAAGAAGAAGAACCAGGCTGAGATTGAGCAGGAAATGGCAGCACTACAGTATACTAACCCCCAGCTGCTGGAAGTATGTTGTTGTTTTTTTGTTATAAATATATATGTGAATATAATTGTGTAAATGTGATCATTTGCTAGTTTTGTCTTGTTGGCTGTACACACACACAGAAAAATATATTGATTGCCTGGATCAACCGTTAATTATTAAAGTAAGAAAAAAATATATAAATAATCTTTCATCTAGATGGTATAACCAAAAAGACGCAGTCCTAGTGACCCTAAGATGCATATAACAAAAAAGAGAGAATATTGTTCTAAGTGGACCACTTCTAGGACACAGTGATTGATTCAAAAAAGTTTTATTATATTGAAAAAAACACACACAAATTAATGAAATAAGAGGGGACTAACAGTTTACCACACACGTAGTTTAAAAATAGGACAATGTTGTCATATGTTAAAAAGAAGGGGAATCGCAGCTGCGCATACCATTCACACCCACATTCACAGTACCCAAATTGAAACAATCACTTTAGTCAAACATTAGCATTTGTAATTGCAGACTTAAATAGTAGTATAAAGCTCAATTCTCAGAAGCCAAAATTATAGCACTGATGCAGTTACAGAGCAACTTGGTTATAGACTAAAAATAGTGAGTCAAAAAACCTGTATAGATGTGGGTGGTGTCAGGTGAATTGGTGAGTTCTTAGCTGCCATGTACTCAAAAAACACACAGGGTATCGTTATTGCTGTCCACAAATGGATTATGATCAGTCCCTTTGGATTTTAAATAACTAAGCGAATTACACCTGGTGAAGCAGGGAAGTAATTATATTGAAGCTGAAATAATCAAGAGGAGCAGGCTTTGGCCGATCGGGAGGCTGAAAACCGGGGACAGGAACAAACACAGCTGTGTAAATAGACTTAGTTCTAGACACTCTCACCATGTCATACATCCCGGTTGTTTCACTGTACCTCTACGCATCAAATGGGTAGAGGTACAGTGAAATGACCGGTATGTATGTTCAAAATCCAAAGGGACCGATCATAATCTATTTGTGGAGCGCAATAACAATACCCTGTGTGTTTTTTGAGTACACGGCAGCTAAGAACTCACCAATTCACCTAACACCACCCACATCTATACAGGTTTTTCGACTCACTATTTTTAGTCTATAACCAAGTTGCTCTGTAACTGCATTAGTACTATAATTTTGGCTTCTGAGAATTGAGCTTTATACTACTATTTAAGTCTGCAATTACTAAGTGCTAATGTTTGACTAATTTCAATTTCTAATTTCAATTTAGGTACTGTGAATGTGGGTGTGAATGGTATGCGCAGCTGCGATTCCCCTTCTTTTTAACATATGACAACGTTGTCCTATTTTTAAACTACCTGTGTGGTAAACTGTTAGTCCCCTCTTTTTCAATAATTTGTGTGTGTTTTTTCAATATAATAAAACTTTTTTTATTCAATCACTGTGTCCTAGAAGTGGTCCTCCTTGGGAGAACTATATTCGCTCTTTTTTGTTGTACACACAGGCCAATCTTTACGCACTTCAGCCATACAAGCATACAACCAAGTCTAAACAAGCTATCATGTGTTTTCCCATACATGTGCCAATTATTACAATCCAACCTATTTTTATTAGGCAGCGTGGTGCCAATTATTACAATCCAACCTATTTTTATTAGGGGGGACACAAGAACACGTCATAATAACTTATATCTCTTACCTGACGGTCTCATGCGATGACTTCTTCCATGTTCCCGGAAAAGGACTTTACCGGTAAGTAACTCCGTTTTTCCCCACTGAGAGGATAAGCGAGCACCTTACCTTAGGGTGGGACTACTGCCTGCAGAACTTTACGCCCAAAGGCTTGGTCCTTCGCTGTCCCCTCGTATCAAAGGGACCATTTACACAGAAAAATACAAAAAAGGAATCAGACTTCCTATAATCCTTGGTACTCTCCAAGTACTGGAGGACGCAACTTGAAGCCACTTTAGGTAAAAATGCCGGATCAGTTCTAAAAACCACCCGATCCGGAAATATCTGAAAAAAAGGTGCCCTAATGGAAAGGGCCTCGAGTTCACTTACTCTTCTTGCCGTGGTGATCGCTACCAAAAACACCGTTTTGAGGGTGATCGACCTCAACGTACAAGCCTCCAATGGTTCAAACGGTTCACCAGTGAGGGCTTGTAACACTAAAGAAAGATCCCATACTGGAAAAGAGGATACTCTTACTGGCCTCTGCCTGTTCAGAGCTTTAAAAAACCTAGATATCCAGGGATCTAAAGCTAACTGTTTTTCCAAATATACACTTAAAGCAGACACTTGTCCTTTCAGTGTGCTAACAGCCAACCCCTTGTCTGCCCCCGCTTGCAGAAATTCCAGTACCGCTACCGGACTGCTTGTGTCGAAGGAACTATCCGCACACCAACTATTAAAGCGTTTCCACACTTTCAGGTAGATAGCTTGCGTCTCCTTTTTTCTGCAACTTAGTAGGGTTGACACCAACCGATCTGAGAACCCTTTGCCCTTCAGCAATTCCTTCTCAGTAGCCAAGCAGCCAGGTTCCACCGCTCCACCTGAGGACAACAGATTGGACCCTGGGACAGAAGATCTTCCTGGAATGGCAGAATCCACGGGGGTTCTACTGCCAGACTCTTCAAGATGGAAAACCACGGCCTCCTGGGCCAATGAGGTGCTATCAGAATGAGAGTTGTGCTCTCCAACTGTAGCTTCCTCAGTACTGCTGGAATTAGTACAGGAGGGGGGAAGGCATAGCACTTGGAGAACTCCCAGCTCTGAGCCAGTGCGTCCACTCCAAGTGCTCCGTCCCATCTGCTCAGGGAGAAGAACAGATCTGTTTTTTCTGTTTTCCCTTGAAGCGAAGAGGTCTATACAAGGCATCCCCCACCTCTGGGTAATTGCCTTGAAGACATCCTGGTTCAAAATCCAGTCGCCTTCCCTCAGCTTTCTCCTGCTGAGAAAATCCGCAACCTGATTTTGATCCCCTTTTAAATGTACCGCCGACAGGGACAGAATATTTGTCTCGGCCCACCTGAGAATGGTGCTTGTCAAGCTCCACAGAGACCTGCTTCTGGTACCTCCCTGCCTGTTGAGGTATGCTACTGCAGAGGAGTTGTCTGACCTGACTCTCACGTGTTGACCCTGGAGTTCTTCCTGAAAGGCTCTGAGCGCCAACTCTATGGCTTTCAGCTCCCTCCAGTTCGAGGATTCCCTTGCCTCTTGCTTTAGCCAGGTGCCCTGAACCATCCGGGAACCTAGATGAGCTCCCCAACCTGTGCCGCTTGCATCGGTCGTGATGGTTTTGGATACCGGGAGGACCCATTCCAAACCCTGGGAAAGATTGGCCCCTTTTCTCCACCACCAAAGTGACCTCTTTACCTGACTTGGTACCTCTATCAGAGCATCCAGGGAATTCTGACTGTGGTCCCAAATTCCCAGTATGAACAGTTGTAAAGGGCGAAAATGCAGCCCTGCCCACTGTACTGCTGGGAGCGAGGATGTCAATAGCCCTAGGGCTGACATGGCTTTCCTTATTGAGATCTGTTGATTGCCCTGCAAGAGCAACATCGCCCTGTCCACCTTCTGGATTTTTTCTTCCGGAAGAAAAACTTTTTGTTTTGTTGAATCCAACCTGTAGCCCAGGAAGATGATTTTCTGCGATGGGGTCAGGCTGGATTTTTCCAGGTTCAAGAGCCATCCTAGATTTTCGAGGATTTCCCTTGTTACCTGCAGATCTCTGGACAGCTGCTCTGGGGAAGAAGCAAATAGGAGCTTCCTCCTCTGCAAAAGGAAACCTCCTTTTCAAACTTCTTGAAAAGAATGGTTTCCTTTCCGGGTCCTGCCATTCTTTTTTAATGGCGTCGACCAGTACTTCATGGACCGGAAACACTTTCCTTTTCTGTTCCCCTAAGCCCCTGTACATTTGGTCATGGAGCGATAGCTTTTTCCTTTCTTCCTGGATTCCCAAAGTGGTGTGAATAGCTCCCAAAAGCTCTTCCACTTCCTCCAGAGAAAGCTTGTAGCGAGAGGTTCTCGTGGACTCGCCATCCACCTCCTCTCCCTCGGATTCCCCTTGGGAATCAGAAGCAACGCTATCTGGCTCCTCCTCAATCTCTTCTCTAGAGCCCCCCGGATTCTCACCACTCGCCGAGGGAGCATCCGTTAGGCTTGGCGCAACACTCTGCTGTGCTGGTGGAGGGTTAATCTGAGTCTGCGGAAACTGAAAACTAGAGAAGAGCGTTTTAAAAGATTGTACGGTGTTAGATAGTTCCTTGACGGACGCAGCTAACTCCGTATTTTGCTCCGCTGACTGCTCCCTCACTAGCCCCTCTATACATTACGTCACCCGCCATCCGACCCGGCGCACTGAGCTCCACGCCTGAACATGGCGGCCTCCAGTGCTTCCGTTGGCGTCCCCCTGGACAGGAGAAGAGCGGAACACCACCCCAGGGTTCCACTTACCTTAGAGTGGCTGGTGCAGGCATCTCCAGGAGCCGTGCGGGAAGCCTCTACTTCCGACATTTCCCGCTGAGGATCGGTGGTGCCTTCGCTTCCGAACGCTTGTCGCTACAGGCCGAAAATGGAGCAGCACCAGCCAAAACGCTCGTTCCGCTTTTCAAATCCCGCGGCCGGAACCGGAAGCCGCGGAACGAACGGAAGCACTGACCTCCGTCGGAAATGACGTCCCCCAATGGTGCTGTCCTGAAAGACGGATGGGGAAATCATAATTATACAGCTAAAAAAAAGTAATTGTACAGCTCACACCTGGGCCTGCTATGCTTGTATACCTGATGGTGAGTAGGCATAAAAATATTTCTGTAGATGTGTCTTACAACTGCTAAATGTTCCAAATATGCAGTGAGTACCTTCTATTTAGTTAACAGCTCCAACCAAAAAATGAATTGATTAAAGCACCCTTGCAGTGCAGACACGGCCCCAATGCATTGGATAATATTTTAGTCACCTGGGGTTTCCGTCTTCACAAAATATTCAATTTAAAGTGTGTCCTTTTAGTTAGTGGGATTATTCTGATGTAAATATGTACATTTATATTTACTTTGTTAGTGCTGCAAGTTTATGCATTCATGATTTCTTTTCTTTTCAGCAACTGAAAATTGAAAGAATAGCCCAGAAGCAGGCAGAGGCTCCAGGTCAGACACAGGGACTTGCTTCTCCTTTGGGCGCACCTCCCCAGATGCCTTCTGCTTTTCCACCTGGCCCACAGACTCAACCTCCAATAGGTTTCCAACAACCTCTTCCACCCCAGCAGATGACAATGAGCATGCCACCTGGCCCTCAAGGACAATTTAGACCACAAGGGCCTCCGCTATCTGCAGGTCCACAGGGTTTCATGGGTCCTGGACCACAGAATATACGACCTCAAGAAATGCATCCTGGAATGCCCAGACATCCTGTTTCTCATGGACCAATGGGACCCCAGGGTCCTCAAGCTGCTCCTGGGCCACCAGGTCATTTGGGCCCTCAAGGGACACAAGGTCATCTAGGAGTACAGGCTCCTCATCATGGCATGCAAGGAGCACCGGGTCCTCAGGGGCCACTTATGGGTGTGGCTCCTAGAGGAGCCCAGGGGCCTAATCAAGGTATGCTTATGGGACATCCAGCACAAGACTTAAGAGGTCCATCTGGACCATTAATTGGACATGGACCAATGGAAATGAGAGGCCCTACAGACATGCGTGGACCTCAAGATATGAGAGGACCTCCTGAAGTACATGCACCTCGCCTTTCTGACATGAGAGGTCCTCCACAGGATATGAGAGTGGCTCCGGATATGCATGGACCTCAGGATATCAGAGGCCCCCCAGACTTGCGAGGACCGCCAGATATGCGTGGCTCTCAGGAATTAAGGGGGCCACCAGACATGCGAGGCCCTCAGGACATGAGGGGGCCACCTGATATGCGTAACTCTATTGATATGCGAGGCCCATATGACATTCGTGGCCCCCCAGATATGCGGGGCCCTCCAGACATGCATGGACCCCAGGATATTCAAGCTCCCCCTGATGTGCGCGGTCCCCCGGATATGCGCGGTCCTCCAGAAATGCGGGGACCTCCAGAGATGCGAGGTCCACCTGACATGCGTGGCCCTCAGGATATGCGTGGTCCCCCTGACATGCGTGCACCTCAGGATATGCGTGGCCCCCCTGAGATGCGAGGTCCACCTGATATGCGCGGCCCTCCTGAAATGCGTGGACCCCAGGATATGCGAGGTCCTCCTGACATAAGAGGACCACCAGAAATGCGTGGCCCACAGGATATGAGAGGCACTCCACAAGATATGAGGGGTGGTCCTGAAATGCGTGGCCCACAAGATATGAGGGGTGGTCCTGAAATGCGTGGTTCACAGGATATGAGGGGAGGTCCTGAAATGCGTGGTCCTGATGTGCGTGGCCAACAGGATATGAGAGGTGGTCCTGATATGAGAGGGCCACATGATATGAGAGGCCCTTCTGATATGCGAGGACCTCATGATATGAGAGGGCCACCAGAAATGCGTGGTCAGCAGGATATGAGGGTTCCACCAGAGATGCGAGGACCTCAGGATATGAGGAGATCAAGTGAAATTAGAGGATCTCATGACTTACGTGGTCCACAACATATGAGAGGTACACCGGACTCAAGGGGATCATCTGATATGCATGCGTCTCAAGACATACGAAGTCCTCAAGATATGAGGGGTCCTCAGGATTTGCGTAATCTTCAAGAGGTCAGAGGGCCTCCAGATATGAGTGGCCCACATGAAATTAGAGGTCCTCAAAGCAGAGGGACAAATTTAGGACTACCTCAAGATACTCGTGGACAATCAGTGCCCCAAGGACAGCCAGGAAGTTCCCAACAGAACCCACCGAGGGCTTCCCACCCCCCATCACAGAAAGCCTCTTTATTGGGAGATGGTCCTAGGCCTTTCAACCAGGTAACTGCCTTTAATACTGACAGGAAATATTTTGCTAGGAGACGTCAGTATTAAAGGGTAGCTGAATTTGTAAATGACAGTCTCATCTAATCCTGCCACTCTCCTGATCATATTTATAGATACTACAGCGCTGATATGCTTACTGCACAGCCTGCCAAAGGCCAGGCAGCATTTCAAACTGTTAGTGCCCTGTTCTTCCTTGACTTTGTATTTCACTCAGTATGCATGCTTTGAGCCCAGCTCCTAATGGCAGGTCAGGGCACATTTGTTAAGTCAGATACAAAACAGCAATTATTCTCGCCTAGCACATGCCTTCTGAGCTAAAAATGATCTTGAGGAAGAACAGGGTGACACAAGTCAGAACGCTTTCAAACTGTGAGTAGGCTGGGTAATTAAGGAATAATTTGTCTGAATCTAAGCTCTATAATCTAATTACATTTTTTTGATTGGCAAGGTGTGGTAGGACAGGTGCTTTAACTTTTTATATTTTCACTTACCCTTTAATTTCAAAAGTGGGTTTAGGAAAGTAATTACAAAAATTTGCATATACAGTCTACCAAGTCCCTTTAGGAGCAGTTTAACTGATTCCAGTCACAATTTGAGTAATATGTTACCAATTTAGTAGTCTGTAATCTGCATAAAAGAGCCTAACTCTACAAATTGAATGTAGAAGGCACAGTATTCCATTCCAGTATTTCCATACTAAACTGCCTCTGACTGTATACAAAACAATTTAAAGGTCATCGTCAAATTCTGTAAAGTTTCGTACCTTACTCTTTTCAGTTACTTTTGCTGCAGGTGAATCTACTGAACCTTACAATGTCTGTTGTCAATGTTGAGTAAAAAAATATATTTATATGGCTTATATTTATAAAAGAAAAAGGTTTTGCATTTTCAGTAACAATAAATTTTACATTTTTGCATCAAGTGAAATCTGTACTATGAAAAGCCTCTTATTTCAGGTAGATGTCTTTTTATTGTCTAATCTCACCTAAGTACATTTTAGGGCACTGTTGTCTAGCTAGCAAGAGAAGATTTTTACCCTTTGCTTAAGGCAAAACAGTAAAACGCTGTTGCTCGCCCTAACTACAGTAAACGGCATTCACCTGATCTGTGCTTTGTAAGGGTTACTGCACGTCCTAGCCTTTTTCTTACCTTATTAAATCAACGTAGAGCTTCATTGACAAGGCTGCCACACCAGGTGAAGTCATTATTTCCAAAAAAGTTCATTTTTTTTTCTTATCAAATGAGGGACACATGAATTCAGAAACAGTCTACGAGACGTTAAGATACTGGTAAATATAAAACATTTTAAGCCAGGCCCCATATAACCCCTCCTCTACCCAGAATGCCGCTGTTTTTGCTAGTGTCCTAGGAGTTTGGGCATCTTTTTTTTTTTTTTTTCAGCTCTGGTGAAAGTCTGTTTTTTGCTAGCTTTCTCTGCTTTGTGGTTCTGCTTCAGCTGGTTTCTATATAGCAATTATCTTGACTGGCATTTCATTAGCCTAGCTTTGGTTGCCATTAGTGATGGACGAACATCTAACGGGGCGGTTCGTGAACGCAATCGCGCGCAAATGTTTGCAAACTGCAGGTTCATTTTAATGGCAGGCGAACATTAAAAACCTCCAGGTCATATTTGCAGCCACAAAATACTTACTAGCTGTGCACACATAGTCCCACAACATGGACACTGACATACCAGAAGTATTAAGCGAATCTGGGATCGACAACGACAAGCATTCTTTTTTTTATCTGTGAAATTTCGTCAAAGAGCGCATGAAGGCCATAGAGGAGAGGCAAGGCCAGGCTATGAAGGGGGTGCAGGAGATGATCCTGCTTTAGGAAAAGTTGCCATAATTTATTTTTTTTTTTTGTGACTTGAGCAATAGTTGGCTCGGGTCTTCTAATTGTTTGGACTCTGCCTTGCTGCTGTTTCACCTGGCGTGCAGTTCCCCTTAAGTGTATAGGTGATGCTGACACTTGTACCCGGGGTTGAACCACAGGTGATGGAGTGGCTACCGAGATAGAGAGCACTGACACCAGCACCGAGATAGAGAGCACTGACACCAGCAACTCTCTGCGGGACCCAAAAATATGACACCGCTCAACCTCTTCAAACAGGAGGGTACGGGCATATAGTACGGTGTGCTTTTTTTATACAAGTGAGCCAAAGGATGAGGGTGCAGAAGAGTAAGGCTGAGTGAGCCACTCAACCAAGTCTGGTGCGTCCTTTGACCTAATCAAATGCACCTTATGCAACTTCCCACTTTGGCTCAAGCCTTGTGCTCCTGCCCTATCCCTACCACCCCTGCGGAAGGGCCTGCCTCTTCCTCTGCCTGTCATTTTTTAAATGACCCTGTGACAAAAGTCTCTAGAGAAGTGCAGTATATGTGGAAGAAGGTATATAACACCCCGCTACAATCTGTCGTTTTGGGGGCCACTGGTCTATCACACCAGTTATAATACTTTTTTCTAATTGCGTTTGTCACTCTTTGTAGTATTGCAGAAACGCTCAGCAGTCACAATGCTGCACAGTAGAAATGCACTATACTATGCTTTCTATATTTTAAAGTATTTTTTATACGTGTATTACACCCCTATATACTGCACACCAAATAGTACACGTATACCAGTCCTTAAAAGGACTTGTGTGGACCTATATTAGTTAGCGTCTTGTGTCGCTACAATCTGTCCCTGCGACACACAGCAACCTCTCACTACACTGACAAAAGAGCTGCAGAACCGCTCAGTCACAATGCTGCACAGTAGAAATGCACTATAATATGCTTTCTATATTTGAAAGTATATTATAAGTGTATTACACCCCTATATACTGTACACCTATACAAGTCCTTAAAAGGACTTTTGTGGACCTAATCGCAAGTGATTACAGACTGTCCCTGCTCCACACAGCATCCTCTCCCTACACTGACAAAAGACGGAATGTAAAATGGCAGCCAGATCAGGTCTATTTATAAGGTAGGGGGTATGCCCATGTGTCTCAATTGGTCCTGTACCACATTATGGATGTGTCATGGGTCAAAGTTCTTCACAATGTAAAAGAATATGGAGACCGCGAACAGCGCCATGTGTCGGCCGGTTTGGCGAATAGCGAACAAGCAAAGTTTGCCGCGGGGCGAACCGCAAGGCCATCTCTAGTTGCCATACCTAGACCCCCCTGGACTGGTCATGCTGGTCTAGTCTGGTATGCGATCTCTGGGCATTTGGAAATTTCCAGACCTATGTGTACAGTTACAAAATTAAATATACGCTGCGCTGGAATGGCTATGCACTAGATAATCTGTATCTTAATCTATAGTTATAGATCCACAAGAATATACCAATATGCATAAAATAGTAAACATACAACTGGTGTAAAGTGCAAAATATAGCAAAAACAAATAATGTGCACAAAATCTGTAAACGCACAACTAAAACGCATAGATAAATATAAAGTGCACAAGTGCCAAAAAAACTCTGTGAGGTTATATGGACCCTTTAGACTTACAAGGTGCCATGCACAATAACACACCAAAAAATAAAAATAAAATATCAATAATAATAAATTTAGATGAAAAAAGTGCTAAATGCATACATATGTGATAGCAAACATGTATAAAAGATTTATAAAAAAATGCAAGTGCATAAACCACACAAGTGTCTCTATATTATTAAAAAAACAGTTCTTTGTGGCAGCCTGTCTTGGGCTGTGATAAGAACCACAAAATGTTGATTGATGTGAGACTAGATGCAGGTGATGTGATTTCCGGTGATCATACTATTGACATGCTTGTTACATCCAACCGTGGCTCTGAATCATGCATAGGTGAAATCCGGGAACCCCTTATGGTAATAAGCTCACCTCAGAGCGTGTGACCAGCTTTTACACTGAGTCAAAGCACGCATATGAACCACTATAGGGTTCTCAGCTGTTTCACTGGATCAGTAGTATCCTCAGTGCAATGATCTCAGAGGCACATGAAAAAAGAAAAAGACTAATAGTGCAATACCGTTTTACAAAGTTTTATTGAACCCCCCTGAGGAAGATAAGTCACACCCTGAGTAGCGACACGCGTAGGGGAGGGGCCAGGACGGAGCGAGAGACAGTACACCTGCCTGGAGGGGATACAAGCCATACCCATACTGTTTACAGTATTTTATTGAGTCTTATGAAGTATGGTGCACTGACGCACCTTACACATGTGAGTACCCCGGCGGGGGAATGTTTTTTAACCTATTAAACTTTGTAAAACGGTATTGCACTATTAGTTTTTTTCTTTTTTCATGTGCCTCTGAGATCATTGCACTGAGGATACTACTGATCCAGTGAAACAGCTGAGAACCCTATAGTGGTTCATATGCGTGCTTTGACTCAGTGTAAAAGCTGGTCACACGCTCTGAGGTGAGCTTATTACCATAAGGGGTTCCCGGATTTCACCTATGCATGATTCAGAGCCACGTTTGGATGTAACAAGCATGTCAATAGTATGATCACCGGAAATCACATCACCTGCATCTAGTCTCACATCAATCAACATTTTGTGGTTCTTATCACAGCCCAAGACAGGCTGCCACAAAGAACTGTTTTTTTAATAATATAGAGACACTTGTGTGGTTTATGCACTTGCATTTTTTTATAAATCTTTTATACATGTTTGCTATCACATATGTATGCATTTAGCACTTTTTTCATCTAATATTATTATTATTGATATTTTATTTTATTTTTTGGTGTGTTATTGTGCATGGCACCTTGTAAGTCTAAAGGGTCCATATAACCTCAGAGTTTTTTTGGCACTTGTGCACTTTATATTTATCTATGCGTTTTAGTTGTGCGTTTACAGATTTTGTGCACATTATTTGTTTTTTGCTATATTTTGCACTTGCACTTTACACCAGTTGTATGTTTACTATTTTATGCATATTGTTATATTCTTGTGGATCTATAACTATAGATTAAGATACAGATTATCTAGTGCATAGCCATTCCAGAGCAGCGTATATTTAATTTTGTGTTTAATGTGCACGAACGTATGAGACGTGTTTAACGTTTGCAGCTTGATAGTGGCAGGTTGGTAGGGGGTTCTTTAAGGCTCGCAGGATTTTGTTGTTTTGCTATGTGTACTGTTAGTTATCCACAGACCACTTTCCAGGTCTGGAGCCATGGCATAGTCCCAGGTCATGACCCTGTCTCTAAAGATTTGGTGTGTGAGGCTGGTCTGGTGCTATCTCACGGTTTTCACTGCTGATCACCTTTTCAAATTTCTCAACACTGCTGGTTTTACCACAGAAAATATTATGGCTAAGGAATCAAGCTCTGTGGTGATTCACTGGTTGGAATGTGGCTTGCCCTCCACACTGTTTTCCGCCATTCAACATGCCAGTAGGCTGCTGTTCATTTTCCTGCTCTAGAAGCACCATGTAGGTCTCTTACACTGCCCCCTACATCTGCACCAGCTGTCTGAGTTTGTAAGTACCTGATGCGTTGCCTCACATTGGAAATAGATTTTGCTGTGTAGAAACAACATAGAAGAAAAACCCCTCTATACTCCTGTAGTGGTATAGGGGATTTTTTTTTCTTAAGCTGGCCGTAAACTGATCGAATCTCAACTAGTCAGCAGTAATGATGAGTTCAGGCGTGTTCGCACAGGCCACGTGCAGAGCCCGCCAGGAAGTCCGCGCTGCGCTAATCGCAAACAGTGAGACATTTCCCGATCACTGCAGCCGCGCATCGGTACAATGTCTCACTGCTTGTGATTAGTGCAGTGCCAGTGTGATCAGCGCAGTGCTGACTTCCTGGCGGGCTCTGCACATGGGCAGTGCGAACGCGCAGGAGCTCATCTGTAGTCAACAGAGACTGGCCGAGGTTCAATATATCTATGGGCAAGCTGATTGTACTGAAGTCGATCCATCAATCGACTTCGGTACAACCAGCCTGTCGGATTTTATGCATTCAATCACTGTCAGCAGGTAGAGCAGCTTTCAGTGATCATTGTATTCTGCCGGCAGGGTAGGCTCCCTGCTGGCAGAACACAATAGCGCTGCGGGAAGGATACCCCCATTGACACTTACTGTTGCAGCTGTGGTCCATTGCTACTTCTGATTCAATTTTAGAGTCCCTAGATTCTCTCTGAGGAGACCGTTTTGAGGCATGCTGTTCATTCAGATTTACAAGGGTTGTTTCAAACTTTATTGATGCATTGCGTATTACCCTACTTTTGGAGAATCAGCCTTCTGCAGCTGCCAAGACCTTTCAAATGTCTCCCTGGCATTTAGGTATTTGTATACCCCTTTAGCCTACAGGCCAACATTTTTTCCTTCAGTTGCCTTTCAATACCCTTCTTGTGCAAAAGCAGTATTACTTCACAGGCCTTCCTGGGTTTCCTGCCATCCTGGAACCCCTTGCCCCTGTCAAAGTGGTAACTTAGCATCGAGAGATGTACTCCTGCACTTCCACTCCCTTTTCGGGAGAATTCTTTATCTTAGGTATTATTGAATTTCCTGTGGTACCTGGTACCCCTCCACATGCCTTTCCAGGGGACTTCCTGAGCTACATGGCTGACTGGGATTATGTCTGCTGTTCTGTGCCCTAATAAGGACCTGGGCCTTTAATGTCCTTCAGAGACACCTGCTATGTCTTGGAGTGCTGGACCTTGTGTATACGCTAGTAACCTTTCTTGGCATTCCATTGTGGATTGTTCAGGTAACCTTCTCTAAATAGGGTCTGTTCTTCATAACTCTTTTGAAGGTTCCGCAGGTGTCTATTGTTGGTAACTATTGGGCACCAATGGGCATGGCTAAACAGATTTTAAACCCTCCCTAAAATAATATCCAATAATGTCACTGGGCCCTTTATCTGTCAGGGAAATTACCCTTTCTTCCCCATCAGGGGTCTATAGACCATTAGGGAAACAACCTTTCAGCATGTTATGTCCTCCTCTTGTTAGTTCTTGGTCCTTTTTAGCCTCCCCTTATATTGCTGGGATCATGTGCTTAGGTCAAGACCTTCAGATAGCCTATATGCAGGAAGTCTTTGGTGCTTCCCATCAGTCGTTTTAGGTGAATAGGGTGGTTTCCACCCTATACCTCGAGGGGATCACAGTTGCGGGGGTGAACCCACACCCATGGTTTAAACAAATGGTCACTACCCTTACCTATAACTGTCCGTTGCCGCAAGGAGCACATGGAAGGGCAACCTGCAAAACTGAGCTGGATTGAGTTGGGAATTTCTTTGGTTTTGTTTTGCATACCCATGGTTTGTTTGGTTTCCCAGAAAATACAGCTCCTTCCTTACTGGAGGATCTCGCAATGAGTCAGTTTCCTGAGTTGGACTCTGTTGGACATCATCTAGGTCAGGGGTGTCCAAAGTTTTGACCTTCCTGGGCCACATTGGAAGAAGATTGTCTTGGGCCACACATAAAATACACTAACAATAAGGATAGCTGATGGGCAGAAAAAGTCAGGCAGATCACACGTTAACGATCACTGATCTAGATAATGCACCTATCCAAGTGTAATAGAGTAATGCAACGTATTTTGGTTATTTTTTATTTTTTGTACTATCTTTTATAAAGGTTAAAGAAGTCAACATAGGACTTGCACTATATCTGACACCGTTTTTGATACACTAACACATCAATATCTTTTTCGATGGATGTAGTAGCAATGCTCAATGAATTCTCAAGGTCATCAGATATTTTGGTTCTAATTTTGCCCTTCATGTGCATCATCCTTGAAAATAGTTGCTCACAAATGTAGGCGCTGCTGAAAACTGATGACATGGAGAAGGCGTGCTGGGAAGAGTGAGTAATTTTTCTTTGGGAAGATACAACTTTTATAAAAGTCCAGTAAAGAGACTGTCAACTTTTTCTTTTACCACATGTGCTTACTAAGTGTAAACACTTTTTTACAAAGAATAATAAAAAAATTCAAACCAAGTAAGTTTACGATTTTGTGTTGGGTAGCATTCAAAGTCATCTGAGACTGTGCCCCCTGGAATGTCAGCAAGCAGACCACGTTGGGTTACATAGTTTATTGGGCTGAAAAAAGACACGGCCCATCCAGTTAAACCTATGCGTAGCTGTTATTTTTATTCTCTAGCAAATAGCCCTCTATATTCTGCTTCCTCGGGAAGACCACTAAATATTATTTGAAATCAACACTCTCAGCTAGTACCATTTTTTGGGAAAGGGAGTTTCAAATTTTGTATTGCTCAAACCGTAAAGAACCTCCAGCCATGGGGTAAGTGGCTAATGGGAAGAGGTTTATCTTTTCCCTGCAGGAATTCCCTCCATGCTCCATTTGTGCTGCTTTGAACCTTGCACTGCACACAAAGAACTGGAGAACTGCTCCCTGCCCACCCACTACATACTGCTCACTGACTGGCTGCCCTCGCCGCACACTGCTCACTGACTGGCTGCCCTCGCCGCACACTGCTCACTGACTGGCTGCCCTCGCCGCACACTGCTCACTGACTGGCTGCCCTCGCCGCACACTGCTCACTGACTGGCCGCCCTCGCCGCACACTGCTCACTGACTGGCCGCCCTCGCCGCACACTGCTCACTGACTGGCCGCCCTCGCCGCACACTGCTCACTGACTGACCTCACCAAATTTTTTGATAAGTTAAAAAAACTAAAGCGTTTGTAGTAAAAAAATGTTTTGTTTTTTTTACATAAATTTATGAAAGTTTGTGTGTGTATACATACACTCCTATATACATACACACGCATGTGTGTTTGAGCTTAGGGTTGCACACCCTATTGCAATAGGCTGAGCACTCCTGTGCTTGTAGGAGGCTTCTTCTTGGTTTTAGAACTGGGCATTAGTTCTTCAGGTAGTTATAGACTCTTCCCAATCTTTGTTGCCTGTCAGTGGTTGTTGTTGTTGCACCCCTTTGTTTGATTGCTTTCTCACTATTTCTGGATTCCTGTGTTCTTCAGTGAATGAGAAAGAAAATAAGATTATTGTACTGATCTTAAAAATAAAATCTTTTTCACAACACTGAAGCGTCCTTGGTAGAGGAGGGTAACAATTTTTCTATGTGCCAATATCCTAACTTCCTGTAGGCAGCAGTAAAACTGGACTGTTTTTGAATTACTGAGTCCTCCAGTGGACTCAAAAAGATTTTAGGGCAAGTATGAATATCTTAATATTTTGAAATTTGAAAACTAGTCACATGGCTGAAAATGATTGCCTTTGGCTAGTGTTAAAGCTTTTGAATTGAGCTTATGTCTTTGTCTCAAACATTAGGCTCTTCAGATATGGTTCTCCATTATGCATTTAAAATACAGTCAACAGTTTTTCAAAAAAGGAGACAGCCGATTGTTCATTAAAGTGACTATGACATGATGGCAATATTGAAGCTGTCATTGCTGAGGTTATCATAGGCTCAACTGGTTTTGTCAACTGACGCATGTCACACGCTGTCTCCCATCTGTCAGATGTCAAAAAACTTGAGAATCCTTTGATACTCCAGCTAAATTATTAGGCTGGTAAGTAAGGGCTTGTGTCAATGGGCTATTTACTTTAAAAGGATTGATAAAAGGTAGGTTCAGTTCAAAATGCAAGGAATTCTGAATGATCTTGGAAGCATCTCCAAACTGATGTCACTCTGATGCCGTCGACACAGGCCCTAATAAAAGCATCATGATAAAATAATTTTGTATGAAAGAGCACACAGTTATACAGAATAAACACTGATTAAAGTGCCTGCATAAGCCTAATGTGACTAGTTCTCTTTAACCACTTTCAGACCGGACCAATTTGCAGCCAAAGGACCAGGCCCCTTTTTGCGATTCGGCACTGCGTCGCTTTAACTGATAATTGCACGGTCGTGCGACGTGGCTCCCAAACAAAATTGACGTCCTTTTTTTTTTCCACAAATGGTGCTTTCTTTTGGTGGTATTTGATCGCCCCTGCGGTTTTTATTTTTTGAGCTATAAACAAAAAAGAGCGACAATTTTGAAAAAAAACGCATTCTTTTTTATTTTTTGCTATAATAAATATCCCCCAAAAATATATATAAAAAAAAATTTTTTCCTCAGTTTAGGCCGATACGTATTCTTCTACATATTTTTGGTAAAAAAAAATCGCAATAAGCGATTATTGATTGGTTTGCGCAGAAGTTATAGCGTTTACAAGATAGGGGATAGTTTTATAGCATTTTTATTAATAATTTTTTTTTATTACTAATGGCGGCGATCAGCGATTTTTTATTGTGACTGCGACATTATGGCGGACACATCGGACATTTTTGGGACCATTGTCATTTATACAGCAATCAATGCTATTTAAATGCATTGATTCCTGTGCAAATGACACTGGCAGTGAAGGGGTTAACCACTAGGTGGCAGTGTAGGGGTTAAGTATGCCTAGAGGTGTGTTTATTACTGTGGGGGGGGGGGCGTGGCTGTCAGCTAGTGAATGCTGATCTCTGCTCCAATCACAGGGAGCAGAGATCAGTGTCACTAGTTGCTAGGCAGAACGGGGAGATGCTGTTTATTTCCGCATCTCCCCGTTCAGCCTTCCCGTAAGACGATCGTGGGTGTCCCCGCGGCGATCGAGTCTGCGGGATCCGCGACCAGCCTCACGGGGACCCCCGGCCGGCGCGATCGCGTTCCCGATGGCATGGCGGCATCTTAAAGGGGACGTACATGTACGCCCTTATGCCTGTCCGTGCCATTCTGTCGACGTATATCGTCTTGCGCCGGTCCGGAAGCGGTTAAAGGTTGTTTTTTTTTTTTTAAACTTTACTTGGTTATATATCTTTTTTGCTTTTACAAAGTTCCTCAGCCCTGCTTACTGTTTAAATTTTGCCGATTGTCATTGCACAACTTATAGAGCTGTCCTAACCTGCTTGTTACATTTTGTAATTTATTTCTTAAATAATGAAATATTTTTTTTTTTTTTTTGTTTAACTCAGAAAGTTATTAGTGTGCACCAGGCTTATAAGAGAGCTATGACGTGTGAGGAAATCCCTGCAAATTGAGGGAATTCCTTGGGGACTTCCAGGTCACCAGAACTACTGCCCCCATTGGAAGATTTCCCCTGTATTACTTTTCTGGGAACAACCCAAAATTTAGGATTTTCTTTTACTTTTAATAATAATGGTAAACGGGACAAATTGAGAGAGTGAATCTCCCTAACAGGGGCACAGGCAGCAATTAAAACTTGACAGGTGTTCTAATCCCTCTCCACTCTATCAAAAAAAAAAATGTTTTGTCTTTAGTTATACTTTAAGAGATAAGAATATGAATACCGCTCTAAGTCTGGAGGCAAAGGGATGTCCACCCTGATTCGGTACAACTGGTGCAGGCTCTGCTCACAACAGAGGAGAAAGAGAAATCTGGATGGCCGTACTTCAGCAAAAACTTCATTAGGCAAAAGATAAAATCCAAAGTAGTGACATCTCATGCGATACAGCAAAACAGCGACAGTAGCTTATGCGTTTCACGCCTCAAAGGCGCTAAGTCATAGCTAAAATAGCTATGACTAAGCGCCTTTGAGGCGTGAAACGTGTAAGCTACTGTCGCTGTTTTGCTGTATCGCATGAGATGTCACTACTTTGGATTTTATCTTTTGCCTTATAAAGAAGTTTTTGCTGAAGTGCGGCCCTCCAGATTTCTCTTTTTCCTCTTAGTTATACTTTAACCTATTCCTGACTGTGTAATTCATATATGCAGTGGTAGGGAACGTCACACATATTTGTCTGTGGTCTGATTTTATGTACTGAAAGCGCTTTGAAAACTCTTAGTTAACAGCTTCTGTGACCACTGTGAGAGACAATATAGCATACAAGTATCGCTCCATGAGTGCATATAATCCCACAGGACGTGCTTGCCTCTATAATTACGCCCAATGTCGGTGCAACATGTCAGAGGGACGTGACCAATGGGTGGGGACTTGAGCTGAAGCCTGTCTTTCATTTCCTTCACACCCGAGTTAATTACAGTGTGCGGCGATACTTGTATGTTATATTGTACCTTAGAGTGCATGCTCTTTCTCTGCCAGTACCTTTTATACAGTGTGCACCTGGTAGACTGATACTGTGGGCTTGTTATGACGCAGTGAGAAGCTGTTGCAGTGGACCTTTTGATCAGGAAGCTGCTCTGCCTCCAGACATTAACCAATTCAGCCCGGAAGGCTTTACACCCGTAATGAACAGGCCATTTTTTTGCGATATGGCACTGCGTTTTTAACTGACAATTGCGCGGGCATGCAACGTTGTACCCAAACAAAATTTACGTCCTTTCTTTCCCACAAATAGAGCTTTCTTTTGGTTGTATTTGATAATCTCTTTGGTTTTTATTTTTTGCGCTATAAACAAAGACTGCCAATTTTGAAACACTTTCTGCTACAAAACATGTCCAAAAAAAAATATATATAAAAAAACACATTTATTCATCAGTTTAGGCCAATATGTATTCTACATATTTTTGGTTAAAAAAAATCCCAATAAGCGTATATTGATTTGTTTGTGAAAAAGTTATAGCGCCTACAAAATAGGGGATAGATATATGGCATTTTTATTATCTTTTTATTTTTTACTAGTAATGGCGGCGATCAGTGATTTTTAGCAGGACTGCGACATTGCGGTGGACTGATCGGACACCTAACTGACATTTTTGACACTTTTTTGGGAACCAGTGCCATTATTACAGTGATCAGTGCTAAAAATATGCACTGACATGGAAGGGGTTAACATCAGAAGTGATCAAGGGGTTAACTGTGTTCCCTGTTTGTGATTACTAACTGTATGGGTCACTGTGTGACTGGGGATAGACGGATCTCTGTGTCATCCCCTGACAGAACGAGGATCTGCCTTGTTTACTTCGGCAGATCCCCGTTCTGTCTCTGCAGGGAACGATCGTGGGTGGCCGGCGGAACATCGAGTTCGCCGGTCACGCTAATTGGCTCCCCCACTGGTCAGTCAGAGCCCACGAAAGCTAGTGCACGAATTTCCGTACCAGTACAGCGATTTGCGCAGCCGAGCCACCTTGCCGCAGTACATCGGCGGGTGGTCGGCAAGTGGTTAAAGCCCACTTAAAGGTCCTCTGTTGTGAAGGGGTTAAAGCTGCACTCCAGGCAGATATATGAACACACAGATTAATGTAGTTACATTATTTAACCTCTTCATGCTGCCCGTACGCATATATACGGCCTCTTGGCGGGTGGGCCTTAACGCAGAGAGGCTGCATATGTGCATAACAAAATGTAAACAATGCTATGCAGAGCATGCACCCTGCCCACTCCCAGCACAGTTACTGGCGGGTAACAGAAACCTCGATCAGGAGCCTTCTGATCCTGTGACAGTCAAAAAATCGTGACTGAAATCCCCGCCTCTGCCTCCCAGCATCTAAAACCTCTTAAAGGGCCTGGAGGTGCCGGGGCTAAGGGATTAAAAGATCATGACATGCACTTTTACCACTCAAGGACCACTCTATAGCATATATATATATATATATATATATATTAATATATAATTCTGCATCTTAGGGGCTGCAGACCGCTTCTGCTGTGATTTACTCACAGCAGAAGCTTGTCTGTGGTTGCTTGGCAATGGATGTCCGCCGTCACCCACCAATCGTCAGGCAGAGACACAGAAAGGCGCTCTACCTATGTAACAAAAGGCAGAGCTCTGTTCTGACATGGGGAAAGTAATAGATGTATCCCTGCAAAGCAGGGAATAAAATCCATCACTTCCCTTAGTAAAAGCAGCACACAGTTTACACTGGTTAGGCACACAGTTAACCCTTTGATCACCCTAGATGTTTAACCCCTTCCCAGCCAGTGTCAGAAGTACAGGGACAGTACCATAGTTTGGTTTGTGCAAAAGTTATAGCATCTACAATCAATATACCCTTATTTTAGATTTTTTTTTAACCAAAAATATGTAGCAGAATACATATTGGCCTAAATTTATGAAGAAATTTAGATTATTTTTTTTTTTTATTGGGTATGTTTTATAGCCGAAAGTAACGGTGCGTGATTTCTTTGTGTATTTGCATTTTCAAAATTGTCTCTTTTTTGTTTATAGCGCAAAAACTAAAAAATACAGCGTCACATGACCGTGCAATTGTCAGTTAAAGTAACGCAGTTCCATATTGCCAAAAATGGCCTGGTCATGAATGGGGGTAAATCTTCTGGAGGTCAAGTGGTTAAAATACAGCTAATGTAAGCGCTTTAAACTTGACTTGGTATCAGCCTCTTGTAATCCCTGTACAGCAACATTTAGCCTGGGAGAGTAAGGAGGATATCACTAGGAACCATTTTGGAGTGTTGCTCGCACATGTTCGAAATAGGAACAGGCACATAGGAGGAGAGCAGAACGACCCATTAATATTCTGCTTCTTTTTTACTGTTAAGTCACAGGTTTGGGACAGGCATGTGACCAATTTTTCTAATTTTACCCTCTTTTTTGTTCGAATTGAAACTTCGGAAAAAAATATTTGTATTGACATTTTTTTTAATACAAAGCAACTGTCTCTAACAATAACGTTTAAATGAATTCTGCATTTGCACCGAAGAAAATAAACCCCTCACCTCTCCAGATGGAAGTGGTTAATAAGACATTTGGCACTTTTAGGCCCTCTGACTCTTGGTTGCATATTGGGTTTGCACAGATATGCAAAGTTGCTAATCTTGCTGTAGCCAGCAAACATTTATACTTGGGAAAATTCACAGAAAGTGATTAGACAGCTGTGATGGCAAAATTAACTAGATAACTTATCAGTGAAACAAAAAATTCATTAGCAGCTCCTTCTTTTTATCTTTAAAAAAAAAAAGATCAAAGATCATTACGTTATCAGTCATTGAGGGACACAAGAATTCAAAAATCAATCAAGTTTTACTGTGGCCTATAAGAGACTGGAACACTGGCAAATAAAAAAAAAAAAAATTGTAAGCCGGTTCCTATGTAACCCCTCTTCAATCCAGCATGCTTTATTGCTAGCCTTCTATTGTCATGTTTTTTTTTTTTTTTTTTATAGAATTAAAGAATCAATATTCTTTGTTAAACCGCTGATTATTTTTCTCAATGACTTCTCTCAAGACTTCCACACCGCTTCTTGAGCTGGTCTCTACATAGCAGCTATCCGGATAGGCGTATCCTCAGCAACAGCTTTGGATGCTCTACCCGAACCCTCCTTTTCTGGAAGATGGCGGGGCTAGCCTGGAATGTGACCTTTGGGCACTGAGCCCTCCATTGTGCTGCTTTACAGACCTTTGTGTACTGGGTTAGCCGCAAAGCACTTTGTGCATTAACCTGGTTGCTACCCTGCATTTTGGAAATCAGGCCGCTGTTTTAGGCCCAGAGTTTTCTAGAGCTCCCACTGCTGCAAAGACTTTAAAATTACACCCACTGTTTGGGTCATTTCTTTATGGAGATTGAAAATGCCCTGTAGGAGCTTGGGTCCCTCCAGAAAACATGGTAGAATCTCAAAGATTATCTGCTTGGATCCCTGTTTGAATAAGCTGGAATGACATTCTGCCTTGTGTTGGCAGTGCCCTTGATTTGTGAAACTATCACTTTCGATTAAATCCCTCCAAAGAGGATCCTACCACCTGAGGCCCTTTTTTTTTTTTTTTTTACAAATGTTGGCGCAAATGTCGAGCCACTTGTAGTCAGATTGTGTGCCTACCTCAATACAGGAAGGGGAAGGGCATAACCAACTCTTCTCCTTTTATCTACTGCAGCGGTAGTAACATGTAGAGCGGGCATCACTAAATGGCGGTCCGGCCCGAGCTGCTGCTCTTTATGGACTGCCACGATCGTGCCATTTAGTCACCGCTTTTGTCCCCAGCCTTCTCCGCTGTCATTGGAGCGGAAGGCGGGACAATTCTGAACTGGGGTGGGACCAGCTGTCAGGGCTGGGCTCAGCCCTTCCTTCTCTGAGCTGGCCGCTCAGCTGTCGGCTAAATGCCAGCTCCTACCTCTCCAGTGACTCACCTGTTGATGATATCCTGCTAGTCAGTCCTGCCTACTTAAGCTGTCCAGTCCAGATGATCTCTGCCTTTGCCTTTGTCACATCTCTAGAGATGCTCTCCAGTGTTCCTGTTAAAGACTTGCTTGGCTGACATTCCTTCTGGCTCCAGATCCTGCTTGCTGTTCTACTACGCTCCCTGACGTTTTGGCTTGTCTGACTACCCGTTCCGGTTGCTGAACTCCTGGCTATGTTTTGACTACGTTTACTCTGTTTACCTTTTTTATTAAACAAGTGGGATTTAACTGTACTTCTGTCTGATTCGTGGTTTCTGACACCAGCACTGCATGGAGCAAGGTTGCTGCCTGAATTAACTTTTCATATTAACCAGGAGGTGGTCCTAGCAGCCAATCACCAGTTCACTAATATAAAAATTTATCCCGGCAGCTCCCACGCCCCACCCAGTGCTGCTGTGCCTCTGCCTTCAGTTCAGGATTGTCCTACCGCCTGCTCTCCGCTCTGAAGGGTAGAAGAGTGAAGGGGGGAAAAGACATGGAACTGTGAAGGATGGGGAGTGGGGGTAGGGGGGCAGTGCTGTGTGTGGGGTTCATGTAAAGGGGAACAGTACTGTATAGGGGGGATATGTGAAGGGGGCAATACTGTATGGGGGGGATATGTGAAGGGGGCAATACTGTATGGGGGGATATGTGAAGGGGGCAATACTGTGTGGGGGGGATATGTGAAGGGGGCAATACTGTGTGGGGGGATATGTGAAGGGGGCAATACTGTGTGGGGGGGATATGTGAAGGGGGGAAAAGTGAAGGGGCAATGCTGTGGGGGGATATGTAAAGGGGCAGTGCTGTGCGGGGGGGGGATATATGTGCGGGGGGATATATGTGAAGGGGGCAATACTGTGGGGGGGGATATATGTGAAGGGGGCAATACTGTGCGGGGGGATATATGTGAAGGGGGCAATACTGTGTGGGGGGGGATATGTGAAGGGGGCAATACTGTGTGGGGGGATATGTGAAGGGGCAATGCTGTGGGGGGATATGTAAAGGGGCAGTGCTGTGCGGGGGGGGATATATGTGAAGGGGGCAATACTGTATGGGGGGGATATGTGAAGGGGGCAATACTGTGTGGGGGGGATATGTGAAGGGGGCAATACTGTGTGGGGGGATAAGTGAAGGGGCAATGCTGTGGGGGGATATGTAAAGGGGCAGTGCTGTGGGGGGGGGATATATGTGAAGGGGGCAATACTGTGTGGGGGGGGATATGTGAAGGGGGCAATACTGTGCGGGGGGATATATGTGAAGGGGGCAATACTGTGCGGGGGGATATATGTGAAGGGGGCAATACTGTATGGGGGGGATATGTGAAGGGGGCAATACTGTGTGGGGGGGGATATGTGAAGGGGGCAATACTGTGTGGGGGGGATATGTGAAGGGGGCAATACTGTGTGGGGGGGGATATGTGAAGGGGGCAATACTGTGTGGGGGGATAAGTGAAGGGGGCAATGCTGTGTGGGGGGATATGTGAAGGGGGCAATACTGTGTGGGGGGATATGTGAAGGGGGGGGGGGGCATATATGTGAAGGGGGCAATACTGTGCGGGGGGATATATGTGAAGGGGGCAATACTGTGCGGGGGGATATATGTGAAGGGGGCAATACTGTGTGGGGGATATGTGAAGGGGGCAATACTGTGTGGGGGGATATATGTGAAGGGGGCAATACTGTGCGGGGGATATATGTGAAGGGGGCAATACTATGCGGGGGGATATATGTGAAGGGGGCAATACTGTGTGGGGGGATATGTGAAGGGGGCAATACTGTGTGGGGGGATATGTGAAGGGGGGATAAGTGAAGGGGCAATGCTGTGGGGGGATATGTTAAGGGGCAGTGCTGTGCGGGGGGGGGGATATATGTGAAGGGGGCAATACTGTGTGGGGGGATATATGTGAAGGGGGCAATACTGTGTGGGGGGATATATGTGAAGGGGGCAATACTGTGTGGGGGGATATGTGAAGGGGGCAATACTGTGTGGGGGGATATATGTGAAGGGGGCAATACTGTGCGGGGGATATATGTGAAGGGGGCAATACTGTGCGGGGGGATATATGTGAAGGGGGCAATATTGTGTGGGGGGATATATGTGAAGGGGCAATACTGTGTAGGGAGGATATTTAAGGGGGCAATACTGTGCGGGGAATTTGTTAAGGGGGCAATGCTGGGGGGGAAATATGTGGGGGGGAAATATGTGAAGGGGCAACACTGTGGGGGAATATGTGAAGGGGCAACGCTGTGGGGGAATATGTAAAGGGGCAACGCTGTGGGGGAATATGTGAAGGGGCAATGCTGTGGTGGGGAAGATGTGAAGGGGGACAGCAGCTGCACAGAAAACATGCAGGGGTACCATTGGCTCTTAAACGCACTAAAATACAAGGTGCAATTTCCCGCACATGGAAATTGAATGGTACAAACGCACCATGCAGTTTCCATGCGGCTGCATTTTTAAAAAGGTGCCAGGACCTTTTCCCAGCAGAAAACGCAGGCACATTCAAATGAACGGACTGCCATGCCTGCACAGGCCTTGCACACCTGTGATGTAAAGAATGTAAAAACTGCGATTCGGACCTCGGCTAGAAGAAAATTTTACTAATCGGACCTCCATGAATTTTAATTCAATACCCCGATGTAGAGTGAGAGCCGCCTTCCCACTCAAGTCATAAGGTTTGGAAGCCAGCATTCTCCAACCCCTCTGCTCAGCTGTCTTCCACAAGTGGAATGGGGTGGGCGGGGGGGGGGGGGGGGGGGGGCTTTTTTTCATCCTGCTGGGTCACTAGGTAGTTTATTAGGTATGTGTACTTAAGCGCTAGAATGGGTATTTAAAGACAGAACAGCAACAGTGTTTTAAGATAGCCAAATGATGATGCTGCAACCCATATATTAGTGTTCTCACACGTGAAAGAAATAGTTTTAAAATACACAAAAATGTTAATATTTATGTGCAATGGGTGCGCTTTCAATCAACCTTAAAATTAGTGTAGATACGATTAAAAATTGCTTGTGCGATGATACTGTTCAAGTGGTGTGTGAAACCTCCTTAAAATCCGTGCACTGTGTATTTATAAATAAATACATAAAACCATATATAAATATATAAATAAATAAGTAAGTGGATGCTCTTCCTATTTGTGGTACCAGTGATTATGTGATATTTGTGAAATAGTGATGTGAGTGAAAAAACTCGTTAAAAGGGGAAGAGCCGCATTGAATTTCAAACCCTTAAAAAATCCATGCGTTTATGCTGGAAAAAACGCATTTATTTGTGCGATTTATTTATTTATGGAAAAAACACATTTCGTTATGCGATTATATTGGGAAAAAAAAAACGCATATGTGTTAGGACCCTTTAAGAGACCATACATCTAAACGATGTCTCCTGGGGGGTTTAATTGCGGTTGCTTGACAGGTGTTGTTCCTGATTAGTTAGTGCTGAGGCGTTTTACTAACTAATTGCCCTTTGATGTTGAGCATAGATTTAAAACTTGAAGGATAAAAGATATACACCATCAATAAAAAAAGATAAGCACCAGTATTGAATGTATATTTGAACAAGTGTATACAAAACACTTTCACTTATCTTTAGTTGTGGTGTCCTCCTTCCTGCTGGTCACGTCCTTACTATCTTTTCCGTGTTTGCATGGGGATAAAAGACAGATACAAAACCATTGCGCAATATTGTTACACTTTAAGTGGTGTGCATGTATTGTGGCTTAAGCCCATCTACTTACACAGCACCCTACGAACCAAGCGCGGTGGTAAGAAATGTGTCAGGCACTGTTTGGGCTCCCTGCCCTGCTTGTCTCAGTAGCGTCACTTAGCTCCTCCTCCCGATGCGTTGCGACACGCCCACGTGTCTTTATCAAGGGATAATCCCTTGATAAAGACACGTGGGCGTGTCGCAACGCGTCGGGAGGAGGAGCTAAGTGACGCTACTGAGACAAGCAGGGCAGGGAGCCCAAACAGTGCCTGACACATTTTTTACCACCGCGCTTGGTTCGTAGATGGGCTTAAGCCACAATACATGCACACCACTTAAAGTGTAACAATATTGCGCAATGGTTTTGTATCTGTCTTTTATCCCCATGCAAACACGGAAAAGATAGTAAGGACGTGACCAGCAGGAAGGAGGACACCACAACTAAAGATAAGTGAAAGTGTTTTGTATACACTTGTTCAAATATACATTCAATACTGGTGCTTATCTTTTTTTATTGATGGTGTATATCTTTTATCCTTCAAGTTTTAAATCTATGCTCAACATCAAAGGGCAATTAGTTAGTAAAACGCCTCAGCACTAACTAATCAGGAACAACACCTGTCAAGCAACCGCAATTAAACCCCCCAGGAGACATCGTTTAGATGTATGGTCTCTTAAAGGGTCCTAACACATATGCGTTTTTTTTTTTCCCAATATAATCGCATAACGAAATGTGTTTTTTCCATAAATAAATAAATCGCACAAATAAATGCGTTTTTTCCAGCATAAACGCATGGATTTTTTAAGGGTTTGAAATTCAATGCGGCTCTTCCCCTTTTAACGAGTTTTTTCACTCACATCACTATTTCACAAATATCACATAATCACTGGTACCACAAATAGGAAGAGCATCCACTTACTTATTTATTTATATATTTATATATGGTTTTATGTATTTATTTATAAATACACAGTGCACGGATTTTAAGGAGGTTTCACACACCACTTGAACAGTATCATCGCACAAGCAATTTTTAATCGTATCTACACTAATTTTAAGGTTGATTGAAAGCGCACCCATTGCACATAAATATTAACATTTTTGTGTATTTTAAAATTATCACTAGGTAGTTTGCTTTCATGGCATTTAGGTGCTCAAGTCACCCCTCAAGTCTAGACCCTCAATTTGGGTTTCCCCTTCATCTGTCCCCCTTTACCTTTCTGGTTTTACTGTACCCCATTGTGCATCTTCCCAGGATGCGAGGAACCCAAACAAACCTGGGAACACTGAAGCCTACATTTTTTGTAGGAGCCTGTCCTAGGGAATGCTATTTCACTCACTCGCACTACTTCCTGTGCAGGAGTCCTTCCCTTGTGGTTCAGCCTTTTTGGTGCATGACACTCCTCAACCCTGTAAGCCCAATCTAGAGGTCAATAGTGATCAGCCCCTGTGGCTTTTTTTTTCCTGGTAAGGACCTGACCCTTCAGCATCCTCCAGCAGTTTTGGACTCTGCTCACACCACTGGTTCCTTTGGACATCTTAGTGCCTTTTCCTGTTTTTTCCATTGTGAAACATTCAGGAGGCCCTCAAAGTGTGTCAGTTTCCTGGATTGCAGTTCAAGTATTACTAAGTATCCCATATATTGCATACCTAGTCTAAATGAGAAATGTTGGGTGCATAGCACTGATACCCTGGGGTCACCCTCAGCTCAAGTCCTTTGTAAGGAAGTTGACTCCCTGTGGATCTTTGACCTCTTCCTTATGTGGAAAAGACTATTTCCCAACCACGCTTTTCATAAATTTTTGGGAGATGCCCTTCTAGTATGGTCTATCAGTGTCTTTTGGACTGTTCCTCTGTGCCAAGAGTCTCTGTGGGCTGAGTAGTCCTGTAAACTATTGTTAGGTTCAACTCCACTGCTTGATTGACAGCTGGCACCAGCCACACCTGCTCCCTCCCCAGCCCTATGCTACGGTGAGCACTGAAGGAGCAGAGGAGAGCAGTGACTGTCGGTCATTGCTCTTCACTTGGATCAGACCAAGAACCAGTGGCGGCCCGTCCATAGGGGGCACACCCCCCCCCCCCCCCCAAGCTAATCGCAAAAAAAGCACTTTTATAAGGTCATATGTGTTCGGACACAGGGCACTATGGGAAGCATGACGCCTATGCGATCACGTGATTGCAGGAGATACACTTCATTTGCCTCTGAGCCGCTGTGTCACTTCTGACGCAGAGAAACCAGAAGTGATGCCGCAGCTCCATGGATGGAACACACGGCCCAAGCGGTGAATTGGTAGGCTCTGTCTCAGTCAGACTGACAGAAAAGAAAAAAAATTGTCTTTTATTATTCATATTTATAAAGGGTGCTGTTGGTGGGGTTGTCAGATGCATTGTTCCAGTATTGGTCTACACAGCATTAATACATTAATTACAGAATTGTTATCTGTGTCAGTGCATCACTGTTGAATACCAACTATTTTCATCGCTAGTGTAATGCTAAAAAGGACAGTTATGTGGGTGATGATTAATACTGGTTAGGAGTATACTGTATACTCTGTCCTGTGGTGCTGGGGCTGTATACTCTGTCCTGTGGTGCTGGGGCTGTATACTCCTGACACTATGGGTGGAAGCTAGTGGATTACAGGAGTGGGTGGATTCTATAAGGGGGGGCTTATGAGAAATAGGAGGGGTGGGGTCTGGTGCTCCCATCCTAAAACTTCACCAGCCGCTACTGCCGAGAACTAATCAACAGTCATGTCATCACTCAAGTTTTGGAGTCAGTGTGGGACATGGAAGCGAGTATGGATGTTGTTGTTTTTTTTTTTTCATAATATTGTTTTGACAAATCTTTTTATGCTACTCTTCTTTGCGATTGTAATCCCCAAATTTTTATTTTTTTTGAATAACAAACATGTTATTGGTTGAAATAATAAACGTGCAGATTGATCTAGGGGAGTGGAACAGAGCCTGGTCTACCATTACTAAGTGCCCTTCAAAATGGCCACCCAAGAAGCGGCGTACAAGGTGCTCCTCAGATGGTTTTCTGTTCCGGCCCAGACAGGGAGTTCCAACCCTTCCTATAATGACCGATGTTTCAGGGATTGTGGCCAACGAGGGGGCATCGTCCACACTTGGTGGTCTTGCCCATGTCTAAGGGTCCTGGTCCAGGGTCTTTGGGCTCCTCTCCTCTTTGTTTCACATACATATCTGCAATGATGCTAATGTAGCTTTGCTACACTGCCTGATACAGGGATTGTTTTCTTACCAACAAAAATTAGCGTCTTACTTATTCATAGCTGCCAAACGGATGATTGCTAGAGCCTGGAAGAAACCCTCTGTCCTGTTTGCCATGGTGAAGAGTATTTTGACCGACCTAATGATTAATGAAACAATGTCCATCATCCTTCATGATTCTCATTCTAAATTCCTTAAGCGTAGTCATCTTGGTGGTCTTTTGCTCTTCCCACCCTGCATCAGGACCGTTTTGGTCTTTTTTACGGTCTGCTATGTAATTTCCCCAACCTGTAGGACACCTCCCTTCTCGCTTTCCTTTCTCTTCTGTTTCCTTCCTTTTCCTGCCGAGTTGTTCTACTGGATGAGCTCACACACACACACGCGCGCGCACACACACGAACGATTAGTCACCCATCCTGACCCCCGGGGTGCCCAGTAGACATATGCACCTTTTCCCTTGACGCAAACTAGTGCACCTGACCCATGGGCTCCCTCCATCGGCCCTAGGGCCTAGTTGACATAAATGGACATGGGACTTCTGGCCCCAGGTCGCTCAGTGGTCACTCATTCTTCAAAAGTTAACTACTCGTATGTCTTTTCTTGCCCATGTCTGGAAGTCATGTTTGTTTTGTTGTACCCCTGTGTGGGTGAACGGTTGCTATACTGTTATGCTTCAGTTTTCTACAATAAAAATGATTGTACCAGAAATGACAAATGTGCCATGGTTTTGCACGGAGCAGCCCTGATTCCCCTCTTTTCAGATCCTTGTCAGTGCTACTGGCTCCCCTCCTCCCCCCCGTAATGGGTGCCCATAATAGTAAGCCGCTGGCTATGGGGGGCACTTGTGTGTGTGCTTGCCCCCCAAGCCGGTTCTCCATGTCCATAGACACACAGAGTGCAGCTTGGACCTGCCCCCTGCTCTCTCATTACTAGCTGTAATTGACAGCAGCAGGAGCCAAGGGCCTCTCTGAGCCCTATGAGGAGGGAGGGAGCTGCTGCTCTCATGCACAGCACTGGATTGAGATTGGGCGGGTAAATATTGGGGGGGGGGGGGTGTCTGGTGTAGAGCTGCACTAACCAGGTTTTTTTCACTTTAATGCAGAAAATGCATTGGGGTAAAAAAAAAAAAAAAAAAAAAAAACTTTCAGCCTTTAGAACCACTTTAAAGTTTATCTAATGCCAAAGTTCAAATTTTTTAATAAAATAGGAAAATAGGGAATAGATGTGACTCCTTTCAGGTTTTTATTGCTGTCTGGCTGAAGATTTGCCCTCTATTTTTGTCCTGATGTTACCTTAAAGCAGAGTTTGACCCAAAAATGGAACCTCCATTGTCCGGATTCCTCCCCCCCTCCGGTGTCACATTTGGCATCTTTCAGGGGTAGAGGGGAGAAGATACCTGCCTAATACAGGTATTTGTTCCCACTTCCAGCGAAAGAGCGTCGCAGTATCCGCTGCTATCTACGCCATGTCTGGCCCCTCCTCCATCCCCCCGGCTATCTTCTAGGAGACACATAGGTCCCAGAAGACAGCAGGGAAGTCTCAGAACGTGCAGCGTGACTTGTGCATGCACAGTAGGAACCAGGCTGTGAAGCCACAAGGCTTCACTTTCCGATTCCCTTACTAGCAATGCCGGTGCCTCCACCCGGAGCTGAGGGACAGGTCAGCTTTGGGTGAGGTCATCATGTTCTTAGTTTAAAAGTCAGCAGCTGTAGTATTTGTAGCTGCTGACTTAAAAAAGAAAAGATTTTCAGGCAGGACTCTGCTTCAACTGAAAGTGTGCAATATAAAATGTCATGGAGGTTATATCTTCCAATGGGGACACTTTTTTTCTTTAATGGGAAACAGACAACAAAACAATACCAAAAAGGTTTTCTTACCCTTCCCCAAAACATTTTTTGGGGTTTGTGGTTTGATTTGTAGAAGGATATCTTTATGGTGTGTTTTAAAAAATAAATCAATAGAATATGTTTTGGCTTTAGAAGCACTTAGGCCGCATTCACACCATGGTGCAGAGACGTCAGTCTTTCCTGCATGCGTTTTGCAAGGGCACAAAAAAAACAATTGTTCTATATGTGCCCTGTTCACACCACAACACTGGTATCGCGTGCAGATTTTTTTCTGCTCAGGAATCTGCAACGTTTATGCACTTCTCTGCAAAAAAAAACCTGACATGACATCAACATTGGTGTGAACAGGGCACATAACTGACGGGCATGAAGACTGATGTCCTAATATAATGTAGATAGTTACCAGCACACCAAGGATCTTCAACTATGTCCAAAGTTTTTTTTATGGAAGAAAAATCTCGTAATGCCTGACGAAGGGATCCTACTTGGCTCTGAAATGTTGCACGACACGGTTTGTGATATGATCTTTCTTCAATAAAAAAATGTTTGGACGTAATTGAAAATCCTTGGTGTGCTGGTGAATATTTACATTATATTGTATATGTTCCGGTATCCAGCTGGTGGTTGCTACAGCACCTGGTACCTTAACGGCTAATTCCAGGAATGTGTGTGATGGGAATATCGACTGTGGACTGTGAAAACTGATGTCAACATGCATAAAAACTCACTGAAACATGCATGAAAACTAATGTACAAAATATAAACTCATGTCTCTGCAAGCTAAATCTGCACAGTTTTCCCCATCAGTTTTCATGCATGTATGGTGTGAATGAGCCCTTTTTTAGACAATGGCTCACTTTTCAATTAGAGGGGGAACAGGTTTGAGCTTTCCTTATAAAGTTGCTTGCTGTAAATGGGGGGAAAAAAAGCTCTAGATAAATTTAGCATACTGCTTGAAATGTTTGGAATGCGTTAGCAGCTTACATCGTAAGCCCCCTGTTGTGGACAGTACACAGTGGAAAGCCATCCATTATCCAAGAAACCAGCGTATCGTCTGAATTTTCCCCACAACCTGACTACTTCCTTTTTTAATTTTGAAACCAAACCAATTATGCAAATTAGAGGTTCTGACTGTACTGCATGCTTATTCCAGGTTAGTGATTCAAAAAGTATTAAAGCCATACAATTGGTATGACAGGCAACTAGCCTGTTTAGAGCTAGATCATCAATAACAGCACTGTATTGCTCTCAGCATAAAGCCCAAATAAAACTTCAGTTTGAATTTGCTAAACAAATACCAGGTCCATCAAAACAAGGTGTTCAATATCTTACAGTTTTTCATCTGAAAGTTCTGGCTGTGATTCAGCATGAGGGACTTTCTCTGCAGCATGCTGGCAGAGGATAGAACTTTCTACTTTGGAAATACTCATTTATAAATAAAACAAACTGTAAGGCCCCTTTCACATGGAGCAGATCCGTTCTGATGGACTTCGCTAGCTCAGCTGGAAACGCTCAGTTGATCCCCACTGAGCAGGTGGATGACTGGTCCGTCTCCACTCACTGTGCAGGGACGGACCTGTCAGAACTGCTGTCCTCTATGGCGAGATCTGATGAAAATGGACAGCCTGACCGTTTTTCATCTGACCCGCTGGACGGATGGCGATTGTATCATCATCATCATCTGTCTGTTTTGACCAAATATTGTCGGATCGGATGGCAGACGGGTGTCAGCAGACACATCTTCGCTGATATCCACCTGTCCATAGAAGTCAATGGGTGGCCTGATCGGATCTGCCTGAAAAAAACGGACCGGCAGATCCAAGCGGGCCGATCATGTGAAAGGGGCCTAAGACTTTGCACGCCTTTTTGTTTTAAAGTGTTTGGAATGTAGCCAATTAAGAATGAAAGTTAATTTGGGCAGTATACGTTTTCATTATTAGAAAGTAGTACATGCTTCACTCTGTATTACTAAAGATGGAAAAGTGTTAAAATAAACCTGCAATGAGAGAAATAAGAGTTCTGCCATTGCCGCCCTACTTTGAAAATGCTAGTTGCCTGGTTATTTTCTGCTAGCTTTATCTTGCTTTTTGTCTGTGTGGTGTGAATACAATCTAGTACCGGTTCACATTGGTGTTCAGCAGTTAACAACTCTATGGTCCTCTCATTGCAAAAAATTGGCTACATATAAACATACACTTTATTACCAAAAGTATTGGGACACATGCCTTTACATGAACTTTAATGGCATCCCCGTCTCAGTCCATAGGGTTCAATATTGAGTTGGCCCACCAGCTATAACAGCTTCAACTCTTCTGGGAAGGCTGTCCACAAGGTTTAGCAGTTTGCCAGTGGGAATGTTCGACCATTCTTCAAGTAACGCATTTGTTGGGTCAGGCACTGATGTTGGACGAGAAGGCCTGGCTCTCAGTCTCTGCTCCAATTCATCCAAAATGTGTTTTTTCAGGTTGAGGTCAGGACTCTGCAGGCCAGCCAAGTTCCTCCACTCCAAACTCGCTCGGGGGGGGGGGGGGGGGGGGGGGGAGAGATTGTGGTGGGGAATTGTTTCTCAGGGGCTGGGCTTGGCCCCTTAGTTCCAGTGAAGGGAACTCTTAAGCATAAGCATACCAAGACAATTTTGGACAATTTCATGCTCCCATCTTTGTGGGAACAATTTGGGGATGGCCCTTCCCTGTTCCAACATGACTGCGCACCAGTGCACAAATGAAAGGTCCATAAAGACATGGATAAGCGAGTTTGGGGTGGCAGAACTTGACCTCTCCTGCACAGAGTCCTGACCTCAACCAGATAGAACACATTTGGGATAAATTAGAGCGAAGACTGCGAGCCAGGCCTTCTTGTCCACATCTGTGCCTGACCTCACAAATACACTTCTGGAAGAATGGTCAAACATTCCCATAGACACACTCCTAAACCTTGTGGACAGCCTTCCTAGAAGAGTTGCAGATGTTTATAGCTGCAAAAGGGTGGGCCAACTCAATATTTAACCCTATGGACTAAGATTGGGATGCCATTAAACTTCATGTGCGTGTAAAGGCAGGCATCAAAATACTTTTGGTAATATAGTGTGTGTATACACAAGAAAATGTATGTGAAGCCCTTAGAATTAACTGGTTGTCTGCAGTTATTTGCCATAAAATGTGTTGTGTAGCCACAACAAACACAATGTGCTTAGACTTATAACACAACTATTCTAATTTCTCTTTCTTTAATCGACGGACACAGTGCCTCCTTAATCTTGACCATTGGGTTATATTGCCTCTGCAGGATTAGGACTAGGCAGAACAAGAAACACCTGGCTACGCCCATGGGCTGTCCTCAATCAGTATATAACCCCCTCCCTGCTCTAAGTATTCATTTTTTTCTGTCTAGTCAGGAGTAAGGACCTAGCTCCTTGCTGGGATCTTTTGGTCCTAGCAAATTTTACTTTGTCTTTTTTTGCATGCATTTTCTGCTGGGAGATCTGCAATCAACTGCCGGGCTGGATAATCTAGATACAGTGGTCTCCCCAGTCCAGCCAGCGAGCGCGTGCAGACCACAGCTATGCGCTAGGTCGGCAACGACTTAGCCTCAACGGAAGGAGGCTGGCCTGCAGGGTTGCATAAGAACAGGCTCTGGTCCGAGTCGCAGCGGTCCCTTGGCTGACAGCCCCCCACTTCAGTGGCGAGGAGTTCTGTCTGGAGGGTCACCTGCACCATGGATCAGTAAGTACAGTTCCCCCTTTCCCCCTTTGTGCAGTTTGGGGTGGGCGCGGGTACCCTCCAGGGATGGTCGGACCTGCCTGTAGGATCCCTCCTCCCATCCTAAAGTCCCTTGGTTAAACTGGGCTTCCCCCTCCCCCCATGGATTGGTGGGAGTCCCAGGGCAGGCAGCAGAGACCTCTAGGGGGGGCTCCCCTGCCATTTCCCTTCTGGGTGGTGTGTGCCCTGGCAGTATGGGGGGGTTCCAGTGCAGAGGGTGCAACGGAGACCCCTAGGTGCATGCCCTTCTGTGTGTGTGCAGTGTGCGATAGTGTGCAGTTTGGGGGTCCCAGTGCAGAGGGCACAGCGGTGTCCCATTAAATGTTCACCCTGCCTGGTGGTACAGTACCTTTTTGGAAGGGGGTCCCCTTGCAGAGGGTGCAGCAATGTGGAAGGCACAGAGAGGATCCTGGCAGCAGGTCAAATGGCCAGCAGCCATTTTTGGGTGGTCTGATGACATCACGTCTTTGTCTGGCTGGTCTCCGGCTGGCGGTCATCTTTGTGTAGCCGATGAGGTCACGGCAGCCATTTTCCGTTGGTCTGGCTGGTCTCCAGATGGCGGCCATGTTTGTGTAGCCGATGATGTCACAGCGGCCATTTTCTTGTGAGACACTAGAGATGGCCAGAACCTCATGGAGATACCAGAGCTCCTCCTTTTCCTTCCCCTCCCCTATGCTTCTCTTCCTGTCCTGGGATATATAAAATGGACGCTGACATTGGTGTTGATGGGTCCGAATTGCGGCGCTCCTCCGTTTGTTAGGATGAGTCTTTGAGGGGTCCTTGTGTATCTCTCTCTCTCTCTCTCTCTCTCTCTCTCTCTCTCTCTGCTGATGGGTATCCTGGTTATTGGGGTGTCCCTTAGTGGTCCCAAAGTTCCTTTGTACTACAGGGTCTTTTCCTTATGGAGCCTCAGGGTCACATCTCACCCACTGATCCCCTCATGGAGGTGGCAGGTCCCTTGGAACCCCAGCTTCCCATGGTTGCACTGTCGGCGGTTCTTGAGTCATTAGTATCTCGGTGGCGCTGGTGGACGCACTTGTTACTGCAGTGTCTCAGAGTCTCTAAAGATACGGCTGACAGGGCCACAGACGTGGCTGTGTCTTTTGGTACACATAAGTCACCTCGTACACCAAGGGTGTTTCCTTATCTGCCTTATTTTGATAGGTTTACTTTTAAGGAACGGGAACAACCAAAATCACACTTTGTGGTCCTCAAAAGTTTCTCCGTATGCTACCCCTTTGAAGAATCTCTTTTAAAAAAGTGGACTACCCCACCAGTGGTGGACCCTCCTGTTTCCAGGTTGAATAGAGCAAACCGTGATCCCAGTAGAGGAATCCCCGTCCTTTAAGGACCCGGCTGACAGGAAAGCGGAGGCTGTGGCACACAGCATGTTTACTATGGCTCGGACATTATTGCGTCCAGTCTTGGCCTCGGCCCTGGTGCGCAGACCCTAACTGAATGGGCCAAGCTTTTGCGCCGGGGGCCTAGGTAGTGAGCAGGTTCCTGCTGCTTATGTTGATTTAGAGGACCAGTTGGGCTGCAGTATATTTGTAATGCAGCTTTGGACACAGCTCCTGTGCTGGCCAAGCTTTCTATTTCAGCAGTGGTGATTTAGATGTTTCCTGTGGCTTAAGAATTGGTCGGCAGACAAAGCCTCTAAAAAAAGCTCTCATTGATCTGCCCTTTCAAGGCGACCGTCTGTTTGGGGCTGCCCTGGATGACATCATTAAGGGTGTCACGGGGGGAAAGAGTACCTTCCTGCCTCAATCTAGGAAAGGGAAGGAGCCTAGTCGCAGACGGGGGGCCTTCCTTCTCAGACCAAATTCTTCCGGCCTCCTGGGACGGCAAATAAAGGAAACAGATCTCTGAAGTCTTCCCCGGGAAGTTCCAAGCAATCTTGGTCTGGTAAGCCTAGAGCAGACTTCTCCGGATCCAGTGACTAGACTCCTCTGCCCTCACCCATTGCTGGGGTGGGGGGACATCTTTGCTCGTTTCCAGATTCATGGACCTCCTTCGTGAGCGTCAAGGGGGTCCACGAATTGAACCTTTTGGGGGTACCAAAGAAGCGGGACAGAATGTCCACTTCGGTGGGCCCTGTGTCTCCTTGTGTGGGTATAATTCCTGTAAAGGTTGGGATGACATCTGAACTACCCAAGGTCCCCTCTAGCCTTGTCCAGGAAATTGGGTTACCTGGGTCTGTCTCTGGAGTGAATTCTGACCAGGATAGTAGTTTTTCTTCTCAAACGTCGGCCCCTTCAGCAGGTTCAGTTCAACGTGAAGTAACTGAGGCTCGTGGCAACCTTGCAAGTTCCTCTGGTAGATGCCACAGTCGTCCTAGTGTCACTGTGGAGCCTACGCTATCCTCTTCTGCGGTGCCTGTGAAGGACCGAGGACAAAAGTCTTCCGGTGGCCGTAAAAGTCCCTTGGAAGCTACCTCTAAAAGAGGACCAGTTGTACCAAGGGCTGAGCTTCCATCCTGCTTTACAGTAACTGGTTTTAAAGACCTAGCCATTGAAAGCAAGGTACTGCACATTTAGGAGGAACTTTTGACCATTCCTCTTTACACAATTGCTTCAGCTCAGACACATTTGTAGGATGTCTGGTGTGAACAGCCATGTTGAAGTCGTTCCCCAGCATCTCTATGGGGTTAAGGTCTGGGCTCTGCTGGGTCACTCCAAAAGCCAGTCTGTAGTGGATTTACTTCCATGCTTAGGGTCATTGTCATGCTGCATCACTAACTTCTACTGAGCTTTAGCTGGCATCTGCACTTACACAACCATAGTCATCTTGTCATTGATTTATATAGGCTGCTGGCTGCAGCTAATTGCAAACATCTGTGCATACCTGCTGCAGAGAACCGCTGATTCTTGGCAGCATAGGGCACAAATTTGTGTGAATGAGCCCTAATAGTTTTAATATACTAAATCTCAAATGACTGAATGTATCATTTATACACACAACCAGGGCTCAAGTACTGCGGGAACGCATGGGAATGGAGTTCCTGTACTTTTTCCACAACAGGAACTCCATTCCCGTTAGCAGCCACGTCCTGCAAGACTTTGAAGTATGCAAACTGTGTGGCAGGTGCCTCACCAGCAGCTGTCGACACAGCTCGCAATATTAAGTGCCGCACACCTGACCATTTAGGCATTGCCAGTAGGGGGCCCCATGACAGCTTCCGATTCGATCTACCTGTCAATCACAGCTAGCTGACAGGTAGATCAGGTCCCTGCTGCTAAGAGATTGTATTTAGTCAGACCTCTCGTGATGCGCTCCTCCCCGCCAGCCCCTCCTGGTTTTCTATCTCCTCATTCCCCCCCAGTCTCCTGCATACTTGCTCTGTGTGTCCCCGCTGAATCCCCCCCTCCTCTATCTTCAGTGCCATATGATGAGAGAACCCAGAGGAGGAGCACAGCTATTCTGCTCACAGGATATGCAGAGAGAGAGGTGAGCTGAGGGAGGAACATCAGTTTGGGGTGGTAAGCTGAGCACAATACCTGGCAAAGTTTAATGCCAGGAGGGAAGTTTTTATGTGGAAATATGTGAAGGGTTGGAATAGCAGCGAGTGTGTGTTGGAGCCCTGCAGAGTTTGCAGCCCCCCAAGCTAACATACATCTCCTAAGCAGGAACACATCACTATCTCCCCAAGCATTCTGTCCAGATAATGTGCAGTTAATTTATGACCTTTCCGTTTAACCCTGTGTTATCCAAACTCTGTTCAATGAAAAGTGTAAACTCACCACATAAACACTCTATATACAAAATACAATTCCCCAATAAAGATCAGAACATGATGTTCAAATTTGCATGGAAGCACAATTGAATGAATACTGATTTTTCAGAGAATTACCGTATTTATGTTTGAGGATTGATTTTTTATGTACTAACAGTTAAGCTTCATACACACAATACGAAAATTGGATGAAAAATACCACTTTTGAAGCGTTCGTGCATATGAGCGTATAATTTTTTTTATTTTTTTGGTGGGCGAGTGGATCTTGGGTGGGAGTTCCCACACTTTTTTCCCCAGGACTTGACCCCTGCACACAACCATACCTATTATTATAATGACGTGAAAAGCCTAGTAGAAACTTATCTTGGTATTCTATTTGTTTCAAAGGGTGGCAAAGGCCAGGCTCCACCTCCTCTGTTACCTGGCCTAGGACCACAGGGTCGTGCACCTCCACATGGACAAGGACCAAGTTCTAATAAAGGTATGACTTTTTTTTAATAGTACTTTTTAATGTTGTAGTATTATTGGGCAATCTCTTATTCCCACACTTTTTTCATCTAACATTATTAGTGGCGGAGAATATTTGAAAATTAACACTTAGGCTACAGTATTCCAAAAAGAAGAGCAAAATTAAAATCCCTTTTTAATTTCAGGTGATGTACGTGGCCCTACAAACCACCAGCCTGAACGACGACGTGAGCCAAGTCCTTTCCGAGGTGGCCAAGAGTGGGTGGACTCCAGAGACAGTAGAGCGCCTCCTGACAGACGAGGCACAGCCCCTGAGGCACATGAGCAATCTGATGAGTACTTCACAGATGATCGATTTGGACCTCGTGCACATGAGTTTGATGGGAGAGCTGGAGGTTCTGCATTACCAGATGATAAATGGAGACGAGGAGGTTCTAGCCCACAATATCCCCCTAATCAAAGAGATTACCCTGATCGAGAGAGAGATTCAACCCGATGGGAGGGGCGGAGGCACTCTGATGACCAGTATCCCAGAGAAGAGGATGTGAGGTTTCGTGGACAAAGAGATGAAAGGTAATGTAATGTATAGTAGCACAAAGATTAAAATGTAATTTGCTTATAAGGGGTGGATCAATAAGATCCTTTCCCCTCTAGCTTAGCAACAATCCCCAATGCATCATATGTTTTTCAACCATAGACTTAAAGCGGAGTTCCACCCAAAAATGGAACTTCTGCTTTAAGTGAAGGTGACCCCCTGACATGCCACATTTGGCATGTTATTTTTTTGGGAGGGGAGCGGATACCCTCTTTTTAGAGGCATCTAGCTCCCACTTCCTCTGGGGGCTCAGTGGCACCCGAAGGAAGTTCACCTCTCCCCCCTCTCTCCGTGCAATCTTCTGGGACACGTCACAGGTTCCAGGAGATTGCCCGGCAATCGCAGCGCGCCTTGCGCATGTACAGTGCGTGCCCACAGTCAGAATTTCTGGGGAGAGGAGCGAGGCTTCTTTCACCTGCATCGCTGGACCATGGGACAGGTGAGTGTCCGATCTATTAAACGTCGGCAGCTACACTTTTTGTAGCTGCTGACGTTTATATGGTTGGAACTCCGCTTTAAAAAAGAGATGTTTGTAAACAGGTAGACTTATAAAAATAGGAGTGAAGGAAGTATGTTTTTTCCAATCCAGTGTCTGCCTTTATTTCCTATCCTCAACTGGAGAAAAAACAGCTGTATTCTGGTTGCAGGGACTATATATGGATGACTATATCAGACATGTAGTATAACACTGAAATGACTGAAGTTACTTGTAAGCTGGATACTGGCTTAAAGTGTACAGTGCCTTGAAAAAGTATTCATACCCCTTGATATTTTCCACATTTTGTCATGTTACAACCAAAAATGTAAATGTATTTTATTGGGATTTTGTGTGCTAGACCAATGCAAACTGGCACATAATTGTGAAGTGGAAGGAAAATTATAAAGGGTTTTCCAAATGTTTTACAAATATGTGAAAAGTGTGGCATGCATTTTGTATTCAGCCACCCTGACTCAATACTTTGTAGAACCACCTTTCGCTGCAATTACAGCTTCAAGTCTGTTTGGGTATGTCTCTACCAGCTTTGCACATCTAGAGTGAAGTTTTTTTGCCTATTCTATCTTTGCTCAAGCTCTGTCAGATTGGATGGAGAGCATCCGTGAACAGCAATTTCAAGTTTCGCCACAGATTCTCAATTAAATTTAGGTCTGGACTTTGTCTGGGCCATTGTAACACATGAAAATGCTTTGATCTAAACCATTCCTTAGTAGCTCTGGCTGTATGTTTAGGGTTGTTGCCCTGCTGGAAGGTGAACCTCCACCCCAGTCTCAAGTCTTTTGCAGACTAAAAGTTTTTCTTCTAAGATTTTCCCTGTATTTGGCTCCATCCATCTTTCTATCAACTCTGACCAGCTTCCCTGTCCCTGCTGAAGAAAAGCATCCCCACAACATGATGCTGCCACCACCATGTTTTGTTTTAAGGCAAAAAAGCTAAATTTTGGCCTCATCTGACCAGTGCACCTTCTCCTACGTGTTTGCTGTGTCCCCTACATGGCTTTGTGCAAACTGCAAATGGGACTTCTAATGGCTTTCTTTCAACAATGGCTTTCTTCTTGCCACTCTTCCATAAAGGCCAGATTTGTGGAGTGCACGACTAATAGTTGTCCTGTGGACAGATTCTCCCAAATGAGCTGTGGATTGCTGCAGCTCCTCCAGAGTTACCATGGGCCTCTTGATTGCTTCCCTGATTAATGCTCTCCTTGCCCGGTCTGTCAGTTTAGGTGGATGGCCATGTCTTGGTAGGTTTGCAGTTGTGCCATACTCTTTCCATTTTTGGAGGATGAATTCAACAGTGCTCCGTGAGATGTTCAAAGCTTGGGACATTTTTTTTATAACCTAACCCTGCTTTAAACTTCTGCACAATTTTATCCCTGGTGTGTCTGGTGTGTTCCTTGGCCCTCATGATACGGGTTGTTCACTAAGGTTCTCTAACAAACCTCCGAGGGCTTCACAGAACAGCTGTATTTATACTGAGATTAAATTACACACACTAATTAGGTGACTTCTGAGGGCAATTTGTTCCACTAGATTTTAGTTAGGGGTATCAGAGTAAAGGGGGCTGAATACAAATGCACGCCGCACTTTTCAGATATGTATTTGTAAAAAAAATTTAAAACCATTTATCATTTTCCTTTCACTTCACAATTATGTGCCCCTTGGTGTTGGTCTATCGCATAAAATCCCAATAAAAAAACCTCTACATTTTTGGTTGCAACATGACAAAATGTGGAGAATTTCAAAGGGTATGAATACTTTTTCAAGGCACTGTATGTGAATAGTTAAAAAAAGGGGGAAAAAGGAGGGAAGGGAATGGTACACTGAGGAGGTGTACCAGGTAAGGGGTTACTTCCAGCGACAATAATTAGATCAAACTGTAATTCATCAAAAAGTTAAAATGTATTACGTGTATCAAAAAATATTAAATATCAAAAAAATTGTACTAGGAATAAATGCAATGTTCATAAAAGCTCATTGAATCGAATATTACAAAGAATTAATTACCATGGACATTTCTTTATTTATTTATTTTTTTTTTATTTTTTTTTTTATTTTATTTTTTTTAAAAGGGTCTTATTTGCCAAATGTACATACACACCAATTACTGCAGTAAACAAGGTGCAGAATTACATATAGAGAGTGTGTGTATATGTGTATAGATGGATAGATAGATATAGAGATAGATAGAGATAGCTCTATCTCTATCTCACAAAAATACAGTCTTTTAATCAAAGCAACAATCCTACCATGTGTTTCATATTCTCAAACAGCTATATCTTTACCATATTTCAATATCAAAATAAACTGGAGATAACGTCCTCCTTAAAATGAATGTGCTGTGTGCTGTTCTCCATCTATCACCATGATCTTGCAGTTATTTCATTCAAAGAATATCTGTTCCCCCCAACATTGTCATTAGTTTACCTAAAGTGGATGTAAACCCGAAATGTTTTATTTTTTTTTGTCTGGCACCATATAGAGTATGGGATTTCAGATCAGCTGTGCCCAGTCTTGCCACAAATAGTTAATCCAGCTCTGAGCAATCCTCATATCTTTTTTCAGTGAAATTAAACGGACAAACTGTGAAAACTTTGTCTGTTCTTCCCCCTTGCTGTGATTGACAGGTGATTTACATATCTCGTGCACTAGCCTAAGACGTGCATTATTTTTTAATTCCCACCCCCACTCCTTTCTTCAGCAGCTCTGTAAGGATTGGCTGCTCCACACCTCAGCATGATTTGGCATGCTGAAGTCATGTGGGGACCTTTCTGGGTTTTGACTGGATGTTGGTGATCATAGCAGAAGTTTAGTGTAAAATACACAGGAGAAAATGCATGTTGATAAGGGGAGTGTAGAGGTGGACGGGGAGTCTACTGATATCACGACTCCACCCATTGAGCCCTGGTCTCATAACAGACAGAGGGGGAGACATTTGACAGATAAGTATACATGCAGGAGGCACGTATATCCTTCTAGATAACCAATATTGCAGTAGTTTAGAAAGGATGAGAGTGGGTTTACATCCACTTTAAGTGTCAGATTGCACAGTTTCCTTAGAATTTATCCATATTCTCCAAACTTTGTTGAATTTCTTAGGACAACCTCTTGACTCGTAAGTCATCTTATATAATGTGACATTAGTATTAACTAGATTTTTCCAGGCGGTTAACGTGAGAAAGTCTCTCTTAATCCAATTGAGGACAATCAACTTTCTAGCATAGTAGAAGAGTAATTTCAGGAGTGTTCTCCTGCTATTACTCATAATCTCATCCTCAATGATACCCAGTAGGCATAGCAACGGGCTACATATGTTTGGCAGATCAAATGTATCTGCAATGAATTGCGTCACTTGTGACCATAATGGGCGTACTCTATTACAATATAGACTATATGAAGGAAAGAGCCCTCTGCTGCTAGGCACTTATGACAAGTGGGGTTATCTTTTGGCCCCATTTTATATAATTTCATCGGAGTGTAATACATTTGGTGTAAATATCTGAGTTGTATCAGTTTGTCTCTAGCTGATAGGACTGTGGGCAGGTATGAGGTCAGTACTTCCTCCCAATGTTCCTCTGTAATGTCTGGGATAATAGCTACCCATCGATCCTTAAGCTTTTTTTTCTTTTGTTGTTGTTTTGTCCGTAAGTGTGTAAGTGAAGGTACGCAAGTCCAAATTTAGCCCACCTATATCCATCCTCCAAGTGGAAAAACTCCTTTAGGCATGGGTTGTACCATAGTGGGGCATTTGGTGATCGATGAAGAGGGCTATCCGCTATGTGTTTCAAACAGATCCCAAGTGTCCTTTTTGCGGTTTTAAGCATGACCCTGCCGTCTGCTGTGGGGACTCCTCCTCTAAAGAAGAAATTCAGTAGCGTTTCATATGAGGTTGCCACAGCTGCTTCAACCGTAGTTGCGGCATTATTCAACTGCGGAAACATTCTCCAGTGAACCTGCATCAACTGTGAAGCTAGATGGTACAAGTGAAGATCAGGGACTGCCAAATCTCCCCTCCTCACCGGTAGCTGTAAGAGTTCCAGGGATACCCTAGCCGCTTTTTTGCCCCAGAGGAAGGAAGTCAGTAGGGAGTTATTGTAGCTTAATGTCCTTTTTGCCATATAAATTGGGGCATTAGAGAGCACATAAAGAAATTTGGGCAAAACAATCATTTTAAATAGATTATCTCTACCCATTAGTGCGAGTGGCAGATCTTTCCATTTTTGTATCCTATCCTGGAATGCTCTAATTATTGGCTATAGATTTGTCTCCATGAAGGAACTCACTGATTGAAAATCAGGAAGAACTCGCTGGCAGCTCAATCATTATCCCTAAGTATTTAAATTGCGTCACCACATCCAAAGGACACTGAGCAAGTTCAAATTCGGAGGAAAGAGAGTCCAGTTAATTCTGAATCCGTAAAAATCTCAATTCCTGGATCAAGGAGACTGATAGACTCATTAGAATCACCCCAGGTATAGGAGCATGTCATCTGCGTGTAGAGATAGACGTTCCTCTAGGTCCTCAACCGAAAGTTCCGTAATGGTTTTGTGGGTCCTAATTTTAGCTGCTAGCGGCTCTATTGCCAGAGCGAACAAGAGAGGGGATAAAGGGCACCCCTGCCTCGTTCCCCTATGAATCTTGAAAGTGTTCGATATAAGTCCGTTTACTCTAATACATGCCTGATGGTTCTTGTACAAGAGTTTTACACAAGACACAAAGCGTGGTCCAAAGCCCATCTTACTGAGGAGAGAGAAAAGATAGTCCCATTCCACTGAATCAAACGCTTTTTTTGTCTAATGAAGCAATTGCCCTTTTGCCTGTGTTTATGTGTTCGATCTACAAATTGACATCTCATCTTCTAAGATTCATTTGGGTACATCGGCCTGGAATAAAGTCTATTTGATCTGAGTTAATTAACTCGGATTACTGATGTCAATCTACCGGCCAACACTTTGGCCAATATCTTGACATCAGAGTTGATCACAGATATTGGTCTATATGACTCACACTCTTGTAGGTTTTTTCCAGGCTTGGGATTTAGTACAATCAAGGCTTCCCTCATAGACTCAGGTAGTATACCCTCTTTTTCGGCTGCTATAAATACTTTTAGTAAGCATGGTGTCAGTTTCTCTTTATGTAGCGGATACCAGTCAGCTGCCTGCCTGCGACTTGCCTGGCTTGAATGAGGAGATAGCCTGAGCTATTTCTTCTTGCAAAATGGAACCTTCCAGAGCTGCACTATGCTCAGGACTCAGTGAGGGTAAATTCAGATCTGCCAAGTAGGAAGCCATTTCCTGTTCTGTATGACTGGTCTGGGTTTGGTAGAGGGTCTCCTAAAATTCCAAAAAAGTGTTCAGAATCCCAGGAGAGTCGCTCACCAAATCGCCATTGGGGCACCTAATTTGCAACACAGAAATCTGGGTATAGATTGGTTTAGCTAAAAAGGCCAGCAAGCGACCACCTTTATCCCCAAACTTAAAAAAGATCTAGTCTGCTGTAGTTGTTTTTTTGCAGTACCGTCAGTGAAGTATTTTGTAATGTCTGGGTTGTTCCTGCCATATGTTGTAGTTATCAGGAGATGGGTCAAGAATATATAGTCCTTCAGCCTCTGTAGCCTTGAATTCTGCAGATTTTAGATCTGAGTTCAAGGCCTTTGCAAATTCCTTTGTTTCTTTGTTAAATACCCCTCTCATAGTCACCTTAAAGGCTTCCCATTGCTTGGAAATGGGTGTATCTGCTCCATTCTCCTCCCAGTAATGTACAATCTCTGATTTGCATTGCAAGGTAATGAATTCCTCTTGCAGCCAGTGCACATTCATACGCCAGTGCCGTCTACCCCGAGGAATATTAAGGTCTAATAATACCTCCATAGGAGTGTGATCCGACAAAGCTTGTGGGAGGTATCGAACATTGGATATGAGCTGCAGACCATCTACAGGGGATAATAACAAGTCTATCCTAGACAGTGTCTTGTGTATCTCTGAGTGGCAGGAGTATTCTCTGACTTCAGGATTCCTTTGCCTCCATACATCTGTGAAAGCATAACTCTAGCCAAGAGGACAGATTATGACATCCGTGCCTGTCAAGAGCCACATCTGAAACTGCATTAAAATCACCCAGCAGCAGCAGCAGCAGCAGCAGCAGCAATGGGCCCTGAGCAATCAGCACAGCATCTTTTAGTATAGTCTCTAAAACCTGAGATGAAAATGGAGGTGGGATATATACACACACACACTAGCGTTAAGGAGACATTAAACATCTTACAGAATAATATAGCATATCTACCATTGGGGTCTAACTTGACCTGTAATATATACAGCTGCTTTTTTGGTGACCAGAATAGCCACCCCTCTTGTGTAAGATAGCAAACGCTGCATATTAACAAGCAGTGTGTCCTAAAGGAGACAGATAGCGTCCAAAACAATAGGGGCTCCTGTTCTTGTCATTAAAGGAGAAAAAAAAAAAAACTTTTTTGTCTCTCATCTCCCCCCTTACCCACCCCTATTGTCCAGATAGACAAATTATCTGCCAGTCAAACTGAGCGTTGGCAGTATACCAAAAAAAAAGGGATCTCCAACAAACAGCACAGCAAAGAAAAAGGAATAAACAGGAAAAAAAGGAGATCCAGCTATTATATTTGTATGGATTTTGTTCAGATATGCAGAACTGCACAGGGCAGGGCGCATGGTAATAGTGTCAGAGCAGAAAAAAAACGTTTTCAAAAACACCTCAGAACAGCCTTATCCATGGTAATGTGTCTCACAGGAGCATGTGTGGCTTGTTTGAAATAGCCAGAGAGGGTGTATCAGTCAGTCAGCTTGCACACCCCCTAGCATCCAGCCAGCGTGATGTTTCAGTAGGCAAATTAAAGAATAAAACTTTGCCCTTACCCACCACTCTGTTTCGCCAGGTATAACATGCTGTATGGCATCTGTAAGTCTCGAAGTCTTTTTGACATGAACAAAGCTGACTCTGTTTCTGCGTGGCAGCAGAGAAATCCAGATAAATAGAGATACGGTTGCCATTGTAATGTATGTCTCCCATAGTGCGAGCTGCACGAAGGATGCTTTCTCGGTCTGTAAAATGCAGGATACGGGCTATCATCGGGCGTGGGTGTGAGCCAGGAGGGGGAGGCTTAGATGGCATCCTATGCGCCCTTTCTATGGCGAATAAGCGGGAAAACGTGGTATCAGCCATGTTGTCCTTAAGCCATAGTTCTAGGAAGTCTTCAGGCTATCTACCTTCAGATTTTTCAGGGAAACCTACAAAGTGAACATTGTTCCTTCTTTGTCTGTCTTCCATGTCTCCCAGCTTATCGGTATGAGCATTCACCTCCCTGTGGATATCCTGCACCTCTTTTCTAAAGGGCGAACTACATCCTCCAGGTCACTTATTCGTCGTTCAGCTTCTGTGGCTCTTTTTCTTATGGTCTGCACATCTTGTTTTAAGAAAGACATTTTAGCCCTCAAACCGTCAATGTGTTTAGTTAGTGTGGTCTGGCATGCGTGTATGGCCTCCATGATTTTCTTTAGTGAGGGTTCCCCTGTCCCATCTGCTGAATCCACATCTCCCATGTCTTTGTAAGATAGTCTGTCCAGGAAATGGCCTCGCCTCAGCCCTTTTGTTTCTGGGTGGTAGCGGGCTTACCTTGCCAGAATGTGTGGGCGAGCAGTCCTCTCCACCCTGTGAGGCATTACCAGGGCTCTGCTCCGCTGCCTCACAGTCGGCGCCATCTTGGGATTCCCATGCATAGCGGGATAAGCTGTCTGCGTCAGAATCCATGGGAGCCAGCTTATATTTCACCATATCTTTCGGCTCCACTAGGTCCAGTGAATATGTGGGTTATCGGTGCCACTCAAAATCCGTGTCTCTGACACTCAGGATGAGGTAAGGATAGTTTGTCCTGCCCGGAGCTCCATCTCAGCGCTGCTTACATGTCGGCCACTGGCTCTGCCCACCATGGACATTTCTACAAATGAGGACAACATGTAACAATACAAAACAAGAACACTAAACACTGTCTGGACACATTGTATTAGAATTTATGACAGACATATGGCTAACTAATATGAACCCCAAAATGAAACTAATTATTGATGACAGACATCTGGCTAATCAATTGGAGGGTGCAGGATAGAATGAAAAATAGTAGGCCTGTAAAGGTAGTAGCTTAACATAATACCCTGGCTAGGCAGAATAATGAACCAATGGATTGAGGCGCTATGATCCCTATATCTACAAGTAAAAACTGATATACCAGTACTGGGTAATATTTTGAAAGTGATGAATTGTCCCTCTGGAAATTAATTAAAGAAACTT